>OX578151.1:102481322-102578822 GCA_951213105.1 Amaurobius ferox
TTCATAAATATCTAAACTAAATGCTGTTTAGAATAAAAGTACCACACCTTTTGAAATGATTATGATATTTTTGTACTTCTCTTTAAGAATACATTATTCTACTTTTCGCCGTTCCTTTTGATATTAAAGAAATGCTTAAAATTCCAAGAATATAATAAGCGATGAAAGTGAAAATGAATTTTTGAAGGATATACAAAAGCTGCTGATTTAAGAAAACAAATATCATTTGTGCAGATTTCTTGAGAAATTATAATGTTAAATATCTAAAAATTTCTTAGATGTATTGACGTGGTAGGATACAAACTACATTAATTAAAATGCACAATAGGAATAATTAAAGTATTTTGCTATATATGTATATATATGTAATATTGGCTACAATAGTCCAGTGAAGAGACTTTTCAAGTTACCAAAAATCTACTTTATTATATAACACTCGAAACATATCATTTATCACATTGGATGGCCAAACTCCTGATTGTCGACCAGCTCTCAAAATATCTTAATGCAGCCTGCGTTGGTTCACACAATGTACAGTTGCATCAGAGGGGGAGGGATATGACGACACGGGGCACGTGCTGCCTTTGCGTTCTTAATACTTTAAAAATGTGATAGGGAAGCAGTTTCATATCGGGAAGTTTACGCAGAGGTTAAGATTAGTGACCATATATGGTATGGTGAAGGAAAAGAGGAAGTGCTGGCAGACTTTGTTAATATTAGTGCAGTGGGATAGAATTTAAGGGGACTCGGTACCCTTTGAACAATTTTTTTTGTTTAAGCACTTTACAATACTCTTTTTGCATATTATTAAATGATTTTATTAAGGAAAATTATTTTATCAAGAAAAAAGACAATTCTACTGATACAATTTGAAAAATTTAATTTTTTTTAAAAAATTTAAATAATTTTTAAAACCTATCTTCTCCTACAATTTCTAACTTTTTGCAACCCTTTTTTTTTATAAGGTTCTTTGCAGTGTCTTCTATAACTTTAAGGATCGGATTTTTAAAAAGTTATTTAGTTCGGGAGAAAAAAAATAAAATGTTGATACATATGTAAAAATTCAACAAAAAATTGAGTTTTTTGTACATATCTATTTTTTTAAAAAAAACTTTTGATTTTATTGCAAATCCGATCCTTAGTTTCATAAAATGCACTATAATGAACATCCAGAAAAAAAATCAAGTCAATTGAGAAATATATATTTAAGTTTTAGCATTTTGAACATATTGATATACTGAAAAAACACGAACTGAGAAAAAGCACTTTAAAGGTTTTACCTCTGAAAAATTATTCCAAATCCATTTTAAATTACTTTAAATGTTATTTTAAATTATTTACTATACACTTACCTTTAAAACTGTAGCTGTTTCATTGAATTTAACTATATTTATTTTATATAAGTGACCATTAGCCGAAACCTTAGTTGTCACACATTGAAAAGAAAATCGAGAAAAAATATAAATAAAAATTGATTTTAGCAAATTCATTATTATTTTTACACCATGAAATATAATTGATTCATTTCATTAGGATATAGCTTAACTATAAATATGATGATGTTTATATTATAAAAGAAATACAAGATTTGAAAATATATCCATATCATAAAAACACACAATATTTCGTAACTTTAAGCATATCATTTCTGCATAACTACCATTATTTCTTAACTTTCTTTTAAACATACCCTGCACTGTATGTTACACCTTCCTTTTTTTAACTAATATGCCTCTTTTTAAAATTGCTTTTTTAACCAGTTTACGTGCAAGTTGATATTTTGCACTTCGTCGTTTTTGTCAAAACATTTTTTTTTTCGAAAATCGAGCGCAACACCGAGATTCATGGAGCACTTTCCTAAAGGTACACCTAAGGCATTCTGTGCTTCTTTTATGCAACGCAGTGTACCTTTATTATATTCACACACAGCTTCCATTACACAGAGTTTTACACGTTTTTTATGTACAAATGTTTCTTTAGGACATTTTGCCCACGTCGCACTGTGTAAGCTTTCGTTTGCATTTTGAGTTCCACAGTTTATGCACGATATTAACTAACGAAAGTAGATCGGAAAAAGTAAACAACGTTTCTTTATCAATTAAAATTATGATTAAGCACTTTCATCTTCTTCCTGGTAGAAATATTTTGTAAAACAGGGAGTATTCAGTTGCAGATGCGATGTAAACAGAGAAGTAGGCGTGGTATTTAAAGAGACACAGTTGCAGTCAAAAGCCTTTTAAATATATTTATAGTTCTCGGATCTTTACGAAACTTTGTCAGGATATACTAGGGATGTCAAGGTATATTTTAAGCAAAAAATTTGAAAATCGGTATTTTCGTCATTTTTCGCCAAATGAAGGGTACTGAGTCCCCTTAATATAGTTGCAACACGTGCTGGACATGAAATAGGAATTTGGAATAATAATTATGAAAAAAAGGAGGCGTTATTGTGGAAAGATTAAAATTCCTGTATCATATATATATATATATATATATATATATATATATATATATGCTGCCAAGTATTCGCCATAGTTGTTTACCTGGTCGGAAATGAAACATAAAGGTGTTACAGGACGCTTTCACGTTGGAGAGCGGCCACAAAGAGGAAAACCATGTATGCAAATTTCTTCTGTGAAAGAGGAAGAACCCTTATGCAAATTTTCTTAACACCGAATGTACGACCTTATCAGTTTGCAGCAGTTACTCGCAGACCCAACTTTTGAGAGGATGGAGGAATTTACAAATAAGGAAAAAGCCGATATGCATTCCATCTATGGAGCTGCAAATGGGCATAGCAGAGAGGCATAACGACTGTACGGAGAATGTTTCCCCCTTAAGAGGTTGTCCAATCGTAAAATATTCGAACGATTGCATCGGCAGCTCTGTGAATCGGGATTCTTTCACGCTACCAGGTCTGATGCAGGTCCTACAAGGAGTACTAGAACATCAGGTGTGGAACAGGCGATTATGGACACAGTAGTCGTTCGGTCCGGCACAGATACAAGAGCAATGGGGCATACTCTTGGTGTTGTTGTTGTTGAGACCCAGACCGTCCGACCTACCAGAAAGGTGTAAGGTAACTGCTTTGGACGGTCAGGAAGTGCCACCCAATTTAGACCGGAACCCAGTGGGGGGCATACTTTTGGTGTGTCACAATCCACGGTATGGTGAGGGCCAACGGCCGTACCGTGCTGAAATCACCGGTTCTCGTTAGATCACCGAAGTCAAGCAGCATCGGGCGCGGTTAGTACTTGGTGGGTGATCACCTCGGAACACCGCGTGCTGTTGGCCATCTCGGGTGCGGTCTCCCCGTGGTTTGCGCGCTAGATTTGCACGCTACCACAAATGCCGCCGTGTTCATGCGGAGTACGATCACGTTAAACATGTGGGTCCGTAAGTCCTTCCGAGAGGTTGGTGGTAGGGGAAGGAGGGTACGGTCCCTGTGGTTGCCTCCCCCACTGGGTTCCGGTCTAAATTGGGTGGCACTTCCCGGCCGTCCATACAGTTACCTTACACCTTTCTGGTAGGTCGGACGGTCTGGGTCTCAACAACAACAACGGTATGGTGAATTCTGAATGAGGGACAGTTACACGCATACCATCCCCAGCGAATCCAAGAAATGACTGCAGCGGGTTATCCTCATAGCGTGGACAGAGTGCGATGCAGTCAGATTTTCCGGAGACTGTTCTTTTCACGGATGAAGCTTCCTTCGCGCTTGATGGCACATTGAACATTCCCAATGAGCATGTGTGGGCGAGTGCAAACCCACATGCAACATATCCACATGCGCATTAGCTATGATTCTCCCTCAATGTGTGGGCAGGAATCATCGGCAACTGACTAATAGGATGGCATCTTATGCCGGAACGACTTGATGGGAGAATGTACCAAATTTTCCTGCAGGAGGTTTTGCCGGAATTGCTGGAGGATGTGTGCAAAGACGCGCGGACACCCCCCCGTGTCCGTGAGTCTTTCCACTGGCTCACGGACACGGGGGGGGGGGATCCTTGAGCCTGTGGAAATATCTCATGAACGAATGGGGCGATTCGAACTAAATTTGATACATAATTTACAATAGGTAAACACTGGAAGCCCTGTTGATTTTAAACGTAACCGTATGATCGAAAAAACACCAAATATTCGAATGAAATAGTTTTCTAATACAAATCCAGATAAGAAATAATTATTAACACAAATTTTAGAAACCAGCATTGACCGATCACGAAATATTTCCCTTTTTCAAATACATTTATAAAAATATCACATAAAATTATTAAAACATTAACCTTTCCATATGCAATATAATGCGATAAATGTGTTAACATTGTTTTCATAGAGCCAGTTCATTCCATTTACGAGAGAGGATAATTTGTGTAGTCGTTTTGTATTTCGACACCTAACAATTCGACAAAACAGTCATTTGTATATTAGAAATGCTTTTCACACCGTTCGTCTGTAATGAGTGGCGATACATTTGGCGACCTTAAGAAAATTAGCGAAATATCGCCAACTTCACTATGTCACCCCAGATTGATAAAAACATCCTTAAAATTGCAAAACTGACTCAAAGTTATCGAAAATGAAGTCAAATTGATGGATTTATTATTAAAATATTTTAATAAATGAACTATATTGCGAATTGTTGATGCCATCAATACTCATAATTGTTAATTTAGAGTTTGAAATATAAGTTAATTCGGTACTTTTAAATTGTAATGCATGTTGCCATCTAGAAAAGCGCTAAATATACAATTCAACATTAAAAACATCGTGCCGTAATTCATACCATGGAGTTAGAAAGAAGGAGATAAAACTTCTATGCATGAAAATGTTATAATTCTTCGAGAATTATATGTGTGTCCGGAGTGTTAGTAAAGTAGCTGCTATTGTTAGTTGACACAACAGAAAGGCGTAGTATTTAGTATATGTATTTTTGATTATTTTTTAATTAAAGGTTCCCTAATCATGAGTGGAATTAACCAGCATTTTTTCAGAGATGCTGGATAGAATACAGAATATGGGGAGATAAAAATAAATTAAAAGATAAAATAACTTTGAATACGCAGGAATATTCTTTATTGTTTCAGTTCTACTTTGCATTGTGCTAATAATTTACTTTAACGAAATTGACAGTTTAAATAAATATTTTAAGCCTTTTGCCATCGAAAATAGAAAAGCATACAATGCAGGGCTACTTAATTTATCTCAGCGCCACCTAAATTACTATCTCAAACGACATTGGCGTTTTCTTAAAATGAAGATTTAACTTCTTACTTTTACCTCCATGGTTGGAAATCACTGGTTTAAAACATGGAAGCAAATTAAAACTCTATCTCTAAATTTGACGGGAGTTTATTGCGCTTATTAGTCGCTTGTGGAAATCGCTGGTTTAAAACATGAAGGTAAATGGAAACTCTATCTATCTGCATAGTTTAGAAAAACATACAATACAGGGCTACTTATCTTATCCCAGCGCCAACTAAATTAATCTCTCAAACGATATTGGTGTTTTCTTAATATGAAGTTTTAACTCCTTACTTTTACCCTTTTACCTCCAAGGTTCATACATTCACTTTTCGTATATATTCCTTTTCACTGCAAAATAAGTAAATTTATTGCATTATATAGGTAAAGTCATGCAATGCACACATAAGATTTTTATGCCCATAATCTTCAAAATCCCCATCACATTTTGGCATATCATCCAGCTCTAAATATTTCCAAGCAAATGAAAGCAACCCGGATTGAACAATCAAACGACCGTTTCGTTTGTGCGCCCAAACATTTGTGATTTCCTTTTTAGTTCTGCCAACCAGGATCTCTCATTTCCCAAGACTTGTTTATTCCTTTTCCTGATTTGCTCTGCACATTTGCCCTTCTGGATAATGACACGAATATCCGGGACTGGGAAGCTATTGTGCGGGAATTGTTACGTACGCATTAGACCACCTCTTACGATATTAGGCGATGGGTTATCAACACATTATTCAAAATGAGGTTCTTATATTTTCCATACAATAAATTGGAAAAGGGAACTAACAGATACACGCGACGTTGTTCGTGAGTTAAATATATAAAAATTCTAGTAACATATTTAATCGAATTCCTCTGAAACAGAAATATAAGAGCCTCTGTTTTCGAATTATCTTTAAAGGCAGATCTGAAAAATAAAACATTCTAGTCCCGTTTGAAACACCTTTACAAAAAATATGAAGCTGGATCAATATATGCTAAAGTTAAAGGGAATGTGAAACATTATCTTAACAGGCAAATATGAACAAAGCGATCATGTCCCTTCCGTCATGTATGCAAATTTTGGACGTGAGTATTAATTGTTCTAAAAATTATTTCAGAGATCAGAAAAATGTAATTTTTTGCGTTGTAAAAGGCAGTTAGTTCTAGCTTTCACAGTATTTTCAAATTAGTTTTGCCCGAAAAATCGTACATCTATGGCGAATACTTTCAATTCATTAATTAGCTTCATATTATTGCCAACTTTCTTTGTAATTTTATACGGTTTCACCTTAATACTGCATTCTTTACATTGCTCATAAGGAATGGAAGTGTTGCTGTTGTGAATTTGAAATATATATATATAAATATATATATATATATATATATTTCAAATGTATGTATAGTGTATTGAAATATATAATAAATGTATATATTTCAAATGAATGTATAGTGGCATTCTAGTTTATCTATTTCTTCTATGAATCACTTGTTTAGTAAGAATTTTCATCTTTGCTTCATGTTCGTATTCTGAATTGCTTATACGGGTAATTGTTCTATATCCTGCTCTCACTCACTGGACGGGTCTGAGTGTGTTGCTGTGAACGTTCGTACTGCCTCCACTTCATGCCAAGTGGTAATATAAATATCCTTAATATTTCTCATCTTAATTTTTTCATCTTTTGATGTCTGTAGTCTGAGTTTGAGCATTTACAGTGATGTACTATTGCTCTGTCTTAAACAGGCATTTGTTTGGATTAATTAAAATTAAATACTCAAACCTGAAGATGAATTCAATTCCGATTAATCATCGAATTTGGGCCGGTGCTGTTCATTTCTCTTATCGGCAATATGGCCGTGGTTTTGATTCTATGGTGATGTTAATATTGCTTGAATTTTTTTATTATAACATTTTTCTAATATATATTATATATATATATATATATATATATATATATATATATATATATATATATATATATATATATATATATATATATATATATATATATATATATGTATAAATGGGAAGTATAGAACGGGGGTGACCATAGGTCTTTCACAAAATGGTAGGGGTGGATTGCGACACCCCTTTCCCGTTCTGTTACCTTACACCTTTCTGGTAGGTCGGACGGTCTGGGTTTCAACAACAACAACCCCTTTCCCGTTTAAAGCAGCTTTTACAGCCCGGGCAACTGTCACGGGTACCTATGTAATACAATGGTCAAGCTGCGTTCTGTACTTTCCATTTATATCTATGTATTCTACTTCGGAACTAGAGCAGCAATGCGCCTCTTCCTTGGTAGCGAAATGGTTTTTGGTATAACTCAGCAAATGTGGAACCTTTCCTATTGAAATCCACTTATTGTTTTTTATGTGTATATATATATATATATATATATATATATATATATATATATATATATATATATATATATAATATAGACTACCATAGTCCAGGGAACAGACATTTCACATTATTGAAAATCTACTTTATTATATGACACTCGAAACAGATGCAGTTACACAGACACGCCGAGCTACGTCGACCAGCTAGCTCTCAAGAAATCTCAATGTAGTCTGCGTTGGCTCACACAAAGTATAGTTACATCGTAGGGGGAAGGATATGAGGACATGGGGCACATACTGACCTCGCGTTCTTTATGCTTTAAAAATGTGATGGGGATGCAGTTTCATATGAGAAAGTTAAGATTAGTGACCATATATGGTATAGTCGATGAAAAGAGGAAGTAACGGCAGACTTTGTTAATATTAGTGCCGTGGGATAGAATATAATATAGTTGCAATACATGCTTGACATGAAATAGGAATTTGGAATAAGAATTATGAAAGAAAAGAGCGCTTTATTGGGAAAAGTTTAAAATATTTCTGTATCAGAGTTTATATATATTTATACATATATATATATATATATATATATATATATATATATATATATATATATATATATATATATATATTTATATAGTGTGTGTCTCAAAAACATTGACCTCGTCTTTTATTCCTTAAATATTGATCTTAGACACGTATAATAAATTACAAAGTTGAGTAAAAAAAAGTGCAGAATTTTATGAAATCGATAATAATTTTAAGGCGATTAAACTTGAAGAAATATGAAATTTAAATTTTTATACGACCCCCGCACAAAAATATTTCCAGCGAGTAAAATGTGCCTCATACACTAATAAGGTGATGCACAAAATTTCAGCATTTTATTATAAAAAGTCCCAGAGATATGTTTAAACAAAGTTGGTGAGGGATAAATCACAAATAAAAATGTAAATGTTTACAGCAAAAGTGCAAATGACGCAACGCAGAAATGCATCATAGGCATATAATATATGCCTCTTATCTTTAATGGATATTTAGCATGGATGGAAAACATTTTGAACACGCTTTGTAATCTTTGTGTAAAGTTATTATTTCTACACAGTGTAGATACTTTTGTACAAATAAATAGAAAAATTATTATTTATTTATGTAATCATTGTTTTCTTTCGTGATCTGTGTATGACCCCTGAAACGCGATCTGCCGACATGATTTTTCCCCTCTGAGAACCCATGTCGATGCTTCGAAAAGTGATTTCAGTCAGAATTTTTGTCTTTCCATATATCTCTGGGACTTTTTATGATAAAATGCTAAAATTGTGTACATCACCTTATTAGTGTATGGGCCACATTTTATTCATTGGAAATGTTTTTTTACGGGGCCGTATAAAAATTTAAATTTTGTTTTTCTTAAAATTTAATTCTTTTGAAAATTTTAATCGATTTCATAAAATTCCGTACCTTTTTTTTACGCAACTTTGTAATTTATTATATACTAGCAGCATACCCGTCCTTCGTACGGAGTATATAATATAAAAAAACTTATAATTCGCAATCATGTGCAAATTCTGATAAAATATTAAATTTATTGCTCATAAGGAGAAGTTTAAGTATATCTGTTCTCACTATGCAAAATTATCTTCACGGGCAAATCTGAAGAATGAAATATCCTGGCCCCTTTTGTGAACAAATTCACACACAAAAAAAGAATTGAATCAATATATGCAACCACGTACTACTTATATTGTCGCAAATTAGAAAATATGCCAGTGTGTTAGTAGAAGCTTAAACATATTGTAATATGAGTCTTAAAAATATTTACCAAAATAAAAAAGATGACGTAATAAATTGAAAGTATCAAAAATCCCCGTAATCTTAATACCAGAAGGTCGTAATTGATTCCAATATATGCCAACATATATAAAAATTTTGCCAATATACCTGTACTACTTATATTCTCGTGAATTAGAAGATATACCTGTGCATTTGTAGAAGATTACTTGTACAACGTACTATATATGAGTTTCAACAATTTTCGTCATAATGAAACAATGGCATAATAATTTGAAAATATCAATAATTCCTGAATCAACTGTCCCCGAAATATCAATAATAATGATGTTTAAACCTGAAGACCGTAATTGATATTATCCAGTCAAAAATGCAATGTCAATGAAATTTATTTTATATACACATTTTTATTAGATTTAATAAAAATCGTATGACACATAACATATTGGATCCGTTGCTAAGCGACATGATATCATCTGCTTCAAATAAATTGATGGAAATCATGTCGTCTGAATAATGTGATATTCATGGAAGTTTTGGCGACATTTTCGTCTCCATGATATTTTTATGGATTTACAAATATTTTTATCAATTTAGTGATATTAAAAAAATTAGTTAAATGCGTTACTAAGTAAGATGGATGGACTGACCGACAAATGCTACAGAAACATCATTTCAGTACTCTAATCTAAAAAAACAAATTTAATTTCATTGATTTGGGTCATTTTTATCAATTTGGAGATATTTCCTCTAATTTGGTAAAGTTTAAGAAAAGTTACCAAGTTATTTAGAGATATTCCGCTAAATTCGTAGCTCTAAATTTACAGATCTGAAGAATAAATTATCCATATCCCGTCTGTATATATACTAAATGAAAACACTAAAATTGTATTAGAAGATACATACATCCGTTCTACTCTTTTTCTGCTTCAACAATCGGCTAAATGAATTTATTGGGTAAACACAATATATGAGTTTATTAGCTAACCACAATATATGAGCTTTGAAACCTCTTTGCTAAAATAAATAAAAGTGTGATGTACGCAGTTCGCAATATATATTATTAAAAGAACAATCAAACCGTTCATTTATTATGAGTTTATTAGCTAAACACAATATATGAGCTTGAAACCTCTTTGCTAAAATAAATAAAAGTAATGTCCGCTGTCCGCAATATATATAATTAAAAGAACAATCAAACCGTTCATTTATAAAATATATTTTTACATCCATTTATTTATTATACAAATAGAAAAAATAATAATCATCATTAACAAACACATTTAATTCCATTCCTTTGCCGTGCAACATGATATAAGATAGAATCTTCCTCATAAAATGCGAAATTAAATAACCATTTTAATTTCTTTATACTTCTAATCGTTGAGTAAAAGTTTGTGAAATACATGGAGGTAGATTTTTCCATTTAAATTCATGTTTCAAACAATTCATGTTTTCAGATAGTGACTATTTAATGCAAAAATCCTGCATCAAACTCAAAAATAAAGTTTTAATTCCCTTTGACGCTTTAAACAAACGATTTTTATCCTTTCCGTTTGGATAAACCACGGAGTTGGAGAGTAGAACTCCTATAAAAAAAGTTCCGTTTTTCATTAATATCTCGACAACCCCTGGTCTTAGAAACTTGAAACTTGGGCAAAATTTATGGGGGGCTATTTCAAGGCCACCCACAAAATTTCATTAAATTCGGTTTAGCCGTTCTCTCGTGATGATGAGACAAACGAAAGTTTCGTTTTTTACTAATATCTCGAGAACCACTGGTCGTAGAAATTCCAACCATAGACTAAATTTTAAGTGGGGCTATTTCTAGGCTACCCACAAAATTTCATCAAATTCGGTTCAGCCGTTCTCCCGTGATGATGGGACAAACAGACAGACAGACAGACAGACAGACAGACAGATTTTCAATTTTATTTATATAGACTAGCAGCATACCCGTTCTTCGTACGGAGTATATAATATAAAGAAACTTGAAATTCATAATCATGCCCAAATTCTTATAGTATACTAAATGACATGTTTAATCAAAATATTCTGTTAAAATATTTAATATAATGCTCCTAAAAAGAAGTTTAAGAATCTCTGTTCTCGCTATATAAAATTATCTTCATGGACATATCTGAAGAATAAAACATCTTGGACCCCTTATGTAAGCAAATATAAAAAAAATATGGAATCGAATCAATATATGCAAAATAAAAGCGTTAAAATTGTATGGGACCCGTACTAATTATATACGCGAATATTAGAAGATATAACCTGTATTAGTAGATTACATGTATAAATTGAAAATACCAATAAACCCGTAATCTGAAGACAGTCATTTATTCCAATATATGTCAAAATTAAAGTGCTAAAATTATATGGGAAGATATACACGTACTACTTATAATGTCCGATTATTAGTAGAAGATTACCCGTTTTGCAATATGAGTCTCAAATGTTTTTTGGTAAAATACAACAGACGACGTAATAAATTGAATATATAATTAATCCCCTTAATCTTCATACCAGAAGACTGTACTTGATTCCAATATATGTGCCAATATATGTCAAAATATATGCCAATATACCTGTACTACGTATATTCTCGTGGGTTAGAAGATATACCCGTGCATTCCGAAATATCATCACAATACTATCCCCTAACAAAAAACAATTAATATCATTTATGTAGCGCAATTTTATCAATTTCGAGATATTTTTATAGATTTGAAAACATTTTTATCAATTTGGTGACATTTTAAAAATTCGCAAAATGTATTACTAAGTAGGATGGTTGGTCTGACAGATAAATGCTAACCAAACATCATTTCAGTACTCTCTTCTAACAAAACAAAAACAAAATTCATTGATATGTAGAAGACCCAAGCCACGCGACCAACCCGAAGGTTTGTGGCAGCTGTTTGTGTGTCGTTTATATCAATTTGGCGACATTTCCGTCAATTTGGCAAAGTTTAAGAAAAGTTGTCAAATTAGCGATATCCCTCCAAATTCGTAGCTTTGAATTTGCAGATCTGAATGAAACATTCTTATCCCGTTTCAATATAATAAATGAAGACACTACAATTGTATTAGAAGATATACCCGCTCTATTCTTTTTCTGTTTCAACAATCGGCTATATGAATTTATTGGCTAAACACAATATATGAGTTTAGTAGCTAAATACGATATAAGCTTGAAAACTCTTTGCCAAAATAAATGAAATTGATGTACGCAGTCAGCAATTAATATAATTAAAAGAAAAATCAAACCGTCCATTCATAAGATATAATTTTATATCCATTTATCCATTTATTTATTATTTAAATCGAAAAAAAATAATAAAAACATTAACAAACACATTTAATTTAATCCGTTATTCGTACGGAGTGTATAATTTAAAGAAACTTATAGTTCGCAATCATGTGCAATTTCTGTTAAAATATTAAATTTATTGCTCCTAAAGAGAAGTTTAAGAATATATGTTCTCACTATGCAAAATTATCTTCACGATCAGATCTGAAGAATAAAACATCCTGCCCCCTTTTGTAAGCAAATTTACAGAAGAAAAAATAGGAATTGAATGAATATATGCAACCCCGTACTAATTATATTGTCGCAGATCAGAAAATATGCCAATGTGTTAGTAGAAGATTACCCGTATTACAATATGCGTCTCAAAAATATTTGCCAAAATAAAAGAGATGACGTAATAAATTGAAAACATCAATAATATCCGTACTCTTTATACCAGAAGGTCGTAATTGATTCCAATATATGCCAATATATATCAAAACATATGTCAATATACCTGTACTACTTATATTCTCGTAGATTAAAAGATATACACGTGTATTTGTAGAAGATTCGTACAACATACAATATATGAGTTTAAACAATTTTTGTCATAATAAAATAATTGCATAATAACTTGAAAATATCAATAATCCTTGAATCAATAATCCCCGAAAATATAAATAATAATAATTTTTAAACCTGAAGACCGTAATTGATATTATCCAGTCAAAAATGCTATAAGAAAAATCAAATTGTTCTTTTCTAAATTATATTTTATATCCATTTATTTGTTATTCCAATCGAAAAAATAATTATTAAAATTAACAGACAGATTTAATTTAATTGCGTTTCTGAGTAACATGATATAAGATAGAATCTTATAACATGTTAAATATGTCATGTCTTATAACATAAACTGCGAAATTAAATAACGATTTTGATTTCTCTATACTTCTCATTGTTCCGTAAAAGCTTGTTTTAAATAAACCATGAACCATGGAGATAGATTTCCCCTTTAAATCATGTTTCAAACAATACATGTTTTCAGAAAGTGACTAATTAACGCAAACAATCTCCCATCAAACTCAGAGATTAAATTTTAATTCACTTTCAAACGATTTTCAAGCTTTTCGTTTGGATAAACCACGGAGTTAGGGAGTAGAACTCCTAGGAAAAAGTTCCGTTTTTCATTAATATCTCGACAACCCCAGGTCTTAGAAACTCGAAACTTGGACATAATTTATGGGGGGATATTTCAAGGCTATCCACCAAATTTCATTAAATTCGGTTCAGCCGTTTTTCCGTGATGATGAGACAAACGAAAATTTCGTTTTTTACTAATATCTCGAGAACCACTGGTCGTAAAAACTCAAAACACGGATATAATTTTAAGTGGGGCTATTTCTGGGCTACCCACAAAATTTCATCAAATTCGGTTCAGCCGTTCTCCCGTGATGGTGTGACAAACAGACAGACAGACAGACAGACAGACAGACAGACAGACAGACAGACAGACAGACAGATTTTCATTTTTATTTATATAGATATCCGAGATCAAAATTTAAGGAATAAAAGCCGAGGTCAATGTTTTTGGGACACCCTGTATATACAGGGTCTTTCAAAAGTAATTAAAAATCGAAAAATCATCGCATTGAGATGTGGTTTGTTCCATAAGTATTGTCAGGACGGGAGGTTTTTTTTTGGCGTGAAAAAATTTTGTAGTTTGAAAAATCACCTATAGATGGCGCTTACCCGAATACATCTTCCCGGAGTACGCAAATGAGGCTTTTATAAAAGAGCTGTAGTGCTCTGTAGATTCTTCATTTGATTTATTAGTAAACGGAGCATAGAAGAAATTTTTGCGAGAATGCTACCTTTGATCGAGAAAGCCTTGTTAGTGAAGCTGTATTACGTGAGCGAAGAATCAGCATTAGATACTTTGCGAAAATTTCGATTTAGGAAAAATCTAAGCAAAAGGAAAAGGTCCTATCACCTGTTCTGGGTTACTGAAGCTTGTCACACGATTTGAAAAAACTGGATGTTTGGAGGATCGTCCACGAAAAACCATCGTTAACGAATTCCCGTGCCAGTGCTGTGGCATCTGAAATTGAAAATCTAGCAACTGAAACAGCGGCTGGGACTAGCAGCGCTTCTGAAGCTGCAAAGCGATTGGATATTCCTGTATCCTCGGTATGGCGTATCCTTCACGGTATTTTAAATCTGTATCCTTACAAGTTGCAATCACTCCATCAGCTTTTACCGGTAGTTACCGCACAGCGAGAAACGTTTGCCAAATGGGCTATGTCAAAAATCGCACAGGAGCCATAGTGGTTATTTAATGTTTTGTAGTCAGACGAAGCCCACTTTTCACTGCATCGAAATGTGAACACACACAACTGTCGTATATGGGCGCTTCTAATTCACGTGAGTACATAGAGCAGCCACTTCATTCACCACGAGTGACAGTTT
Organism: Amaurobius ferox; assembly: GCA_951213105.1. NCBI lineage: Eukaryota > Metazoa > Arthropoda > Arachnida > Araneae > Amaurobiidae > Amaurobius > Amaurobius ferox. The sequence continues at coordinate 102,496,468 of OX578151.1, forward strand.
GGTGTGGCTCCACTGGTTCTTACATTCTGGGACCCTTTTTCTTCGAGGAGTTTAGCTCAAGTACTGGTTGGAAAACTTGCACAGTAAACGCACAGCCTTATTTGACTCTTCTGCATGAGCAAGTCTTGCCGTCATTGCGAGAACGAAATGTGATATCTACTGTAACATTTATGCAGGATGGAGCACCATCTCACATCGCAATTCCAGTAAAGAAATTTCTATTTGACACCTTTCGGGGAAGACAGACTTATCAGTAGGCATCGCAAGATCCCATGGTCTCCTCGGTCTCCAGAGTTGACACCAGTTGATTTTTGGTTGTGGGGGTATTTAAATTCACGAGTGTTACAATCAGGTCCTTCCACATGATCGGAATTAAAGGATTCCTTTGGTCGTGAAGTGAGTTTAATCCACCCAGACATGCTGCATTCTACAGTTACTGGTGTTTTCACTCGCCTGAATTGTATCATACCTTGTGGAGGAGGACACGTCGAACACGTGATGCTATAATAAAGGTACTGAGCGTACAGTAAGTTATTTTCTTTGTTTTTCCACAGCGTTCAGCGCCACCTATAGGTGATTTTTTAAACAACAAAATTTTTTCACGTAAAAAAATCCCCATCCTGACAATACTTATGGTACAAACCGCATCTCTATGCGATTATTTTTCGATGTTTAATAAATTTTTAAAATGTATACTGACTTTTGAAAGACCCTGTATATACTTATATATATATAGTAAAAAAATCTTATGGCAAAGATCAGACCTAGTATTATGACAAAAGGTAAAAAAACATAAAATCGATGGAACACGAAATAAAACTATATTTCTTTTGCTACGCAATATCTTTTCAAAAATGGCGTATTCTGCACATTTATCTCCTGCGTGGCGCTTGTTTCTTCTTTTCTGACTTATCTGCAAAGCATTGTGGGTAATCATTGGAAAAAGAGGACATTCAAAAGATAGATGAATGCTATGAATAATAGCTGTTGGGAGGCTATTTGAAATTAGAAAGGAGTACTTTGAATTTACAAGATTATTTTACCAAAATTAACCATTTTCATATTAACTTTCACTAAAAATATTATAGAAATAACTTCTACATTTTCTCTACCTTAAAGTAATTTGTATGCGCAGAAGAAGTATTACAATGTGTCGGAAAATGGAATTCGAGTTTTTTCTAGATTTATATGTTTTGAGTACCATTCAAGACGGTTTTCCTTACCGATTAATATTAATTAAATTTGGTAATTTAGTCACTTATGCGGTACACTGGTACCAATTATATTTGCAACGGTCCTGTTACCGGTTACTCTCGCAAAGACTCTATGGGTATATTTAGTTATTTCGCATGCTGCTTTTTGACTTTTGACACATGTCGTATGGCTAATTAAGTCATGGATTTTTTTTAGTTTTTCTGGATGTTGGCAGGGCTAATGGGGAGTATTTAGCTCATCCGATATGTTGTAGGACATAGTTCCTTTTAATTGTACATATTTTGTTCATCTTTAAGATAAACTATATTGTTATATTTCTTGACCAACTGCATAATTGTATTGTTAAAGTTATGCCGTTGTGTACCTGTTAAAAATAAGCTGCTGTGTTATGTATTTAAATAAATATAAAACATAAACATAATATAGTGAACATACCGTTAGAACATACCATTAGAATCATGATATTATTTCATCTGAAGACATGGAATCGTAATTTGCAATTAAAATGCATGAAAAGAGCAATAGAAAAGCCATGACATGCGTAAATGACGTAACAACGTAATTCCATGACATGAAAATTTCGTAAATCAAAATGGCCAGCGACAGGAATCTGTAAAATAAATTTCAGCTCTCTGCATTTCCTGGGAGTCGAGAACGTCAAATATATTGAACGAAGGTACAGACACAGACCATGTGAAGTTAAATAGAATAGTTTAGGAGAAAATACATTTTCCGGAGAGTCTGCAGCATTATATATACTGCCTGGCCAAAGTGACAAATTAACAAATATTTATCACTTTGCTCCACTCCTCTGCTCATTATGCATAATGCTCGGGCATTATGTTTAGTGACCTACTAATCACTTGGTCGTAACATATATACTAACACCACACTTGAAAATTATGACACCATTTCCAATAGGAAATAATGCTATAAAAAATTTAAATTTTGACTAATCCGAGTTCTAATCATGAAATTTCAAAACATTTAATCCAGTTCTAGTTTTTCACATAATGTGTCTACAAGTACAATTTGGTAGTTAAAGGAGCATCTGTTCTTGTGTTTTCATGTTCTCACAGTTTCTCTCTCTCTCTCTTATTCACTCGCTCGCTCTCACGCACGTACGCACGCACACTCGCACGCATGCACGTATGCACACTCCCACGTATGAATGTACGCACACTCTCAAGTATGCATGTACGCACACTCCCACGTATGCACATACTTACACTCGCACGTATGCACATACGCACACTCGCACGTATGAACGTACGCAAGTAGGGGATTAGGGAGAGTTCAGCGGCACTTCAGAGGCGGTGAATCCCTATACTTTAACATGGGGAACCCTCCGAGGCCAGAAAATGAGTGCATCAACAGAGGCGGTGGTAAAGTCCCATGCTTTAACATAGGGGTTCTCAGAAGTCGGTGTGAGGCAGCACAGTTCCATAAGGTGACGTCATAGAAGAGAGTGGAGTTTATGACGTATATTGTTTTTTCTTTTTAGTAACAAAATTTCGTAAATGTAAGTTTTCTCTTTTTTTTTTTTTTCAACAAGTTGGATTTTGAGGGTTGTTGGATTTCTCTATGGGAAATAACATGAATTTTAAGAAAGTGTCACTTTTAGCGTTTTTTCACAAAAAGTTTCAAAAACGTTAAAAAACAACAAAAATGTACGTTTTTAAAATAAATTGTGGTTTTTAGATTGTTTGAATTCTCTATGGGAAATAACATGGGTTTTCGCACTTTTGTGTATTTTTTGTAAAAAAAATGTGCGTTTTTGCAAAAGTGTTACCAAAAAAGCGTTTTTTGAAAAATGTGACATTTTGCGATTTTTTTTCAAAATGCCGTTTTCTCTATGGGAATTAACATAGGTTTTCGCACTTTTACATTTTTTTTTTTAAAAATGTGCGTTTTTGCAAAAGTGTTACCAAAAATGCGTTTTTTGAAAAATGTGACATTTTGCGATTTTTTTCAAAAACACACTTTTTACTTGTAAAAACTAAGAAAAACACGTTTTAAAAGTAGCAGAATCGCGTGAATTGGTGTTTTAAAGTAGTAGAATCGCGTGAATTGGTGTTTTAAAGTAGCAGAATCGCGTGAATTGGTGTTTTAAAGTAGCAGAATCGCGTGAATTGATGTTTTAAAGTAGCAGAATCGCGTGAATTGGTGTTTTAAAGTAGCAGAATTTCGAGAATCTCGGGAATCTCGGGAATTGGGTGTATGAGAGGGGATGTCTTTCCTCAACCATTCTGGGCTTGGATTTCAAAATTTTAATATTTGTAAACATAAATATTTTAAATAATAGCAGATACTTGTTTTCAACTATCCAAATGGGGTAAGGTCTTTTTAAGAAATTAGATGCTGTTAGAAAAATATATTATTTTTTTATTGTGGTCCCACCTCCACCCGGTGTATAGGATACACCGCCACAATTTCTTTTTTTTTTCTTTTTTCCTATTTTTTCCTTCTTTTTTTTTTCCTTCTTTCTCTTTTTTCCTTTTTTTATTTTTTTATTTTAAAATGTCCGTAGGCATAACTTGTAATGCCGTCCTCGAGTAAATATCTTTTGTCATCAATGGGTGACAAAGCCACCTTGTTCTGGCATACAGTGAATAGTTTATGATGACTACTATCAATTCTAATCTGTTCTTCCATGGTAGGTCTAACACTCAACAGGCATTGTCTATAGTCATTATGTGTAATTTTCCGTGCAACCACATGTGTAGAAACACCTTTAGCTCTTTTCTTTTCTCCAGCAGCTGATAGAATAGAGTACATTTTAGGTCTAAGTCCTATAAACTCTTGAATGGGGGTTGAATTCAGTTCATCTTTAAAATATCCAATACGCTTTTTATTGTCTTCACTGAAGAGGGGATGATCCTTGGGATAGTCAGAAAAATCATACAAGTGTTTATGCTGGTTCATATCTTCATAAATATCAGCAGTTTGAATTTCATAAGCCAATGAATCAGTATCGGTGAAGAGAAGCGAAGCTTTTTCACCATATTGGCTTTTAATATGTTTATAATGAAACTCATACATCAGGAGTTTAGATAGCTCGAGGATGGCAAAGCCAACGTATATAGGCCGGTTCATTAAAATGCAATTCCTTACACGTTCAACACCCACCAGATCTTCGCTAAAAATCCTGATAGCTCTAAAAGCTGGAGATGCCACCACCTTCAGGGCCCGCTTTGAAGAATTCACTAGTTCAATATTCACTCGATTTCGAAGATTCTCCATCGTTTTTCCAAACACAGCGTTATTAAGCAATTTAAAAAAGTCTTTCTCAAAATTAGTCTTTGCCTTCTTTCTTTCTTCTGTGTTAAATTGGATGTATTTCTCCAACCAGGGCTTCTGATTAAATTTTAAGGTCTTGTGAATTTTCTTGAGTCTTAAACCTAATGATAGGTATAGCTGAAGGTTCCGATAGTGAACAATATAATGTTTCTTGTCATGCAGATTGGGTACCAATTTCGTAGTACTAACAAAATATCCATGATGTAACTGTTGAACTAGTCGTTCAGCATAGGGGGAGAGCATTTCTCGTTCAATCTTCACCCTTTCAGGGGCTAGAGGGTATTCATTATGATAATCATGTAAGGATTCAGGATACTCCAGATCCACTTCAAATATATATCCCTCTTGGGTATTATCCTTTAGACTCATTATCCAGAATTCATTCAAATTTTCTGTAGATATCCATTCAAAGCCACCATAGGGCAGTGGTTGAGACATGGCCCAACCATATAGGTTATTAGCATCAAGATAGATAATGTGCTTATCAGGCTTAGAAGAATCGTAATTTTCCAAATAACGATTATTAGCCTCGGATCTACGCTGACTTATCATACATATGCCACCACGGATTCCACGTTCTATAAACAGTAACATATTTTCATCTGTGAGTAGTTCCAGGGTTTGCTCAGTCATTTTCAAAGAGGCCTGCCAAGCCAGTCCAGGGGCGGTCATCATATGAGCGGCGTCTAAATCATAGTTCTTCTTGCAAATTTTTCGAAAATTCTCAAATACATCGGCTAATAGTAGCACATCTGTTTTCACATACAGGTCGTGATATTCTCCCAAGTTCTTTATGTTGAAGGTATCCCATACAGTTTGGGCATGCCGATAATCTTCACTCTTAATATCTTCTCCTTTAATATCATTATGAAATGCAGAAGGGGGAGGGAGTACATTTTCATCAAATTTTTGAAAGGATGTCATATAGCTATAGGGATATACTCCTTTCCTAATAAGAGCATTCTGTTGTACTATATCGGGGAAATGTTCTCTGAGAATATAAAATTCACTCAAGTCTAAATTGGAAACTAGCTTTTCCAGGGAAGCATTCAGAAACTGTAGGCTATCAATAAATTGTAAACAGACACGGGGCCCCTCTTTCTTTGAAATCTTAAAAGATATGTATTTTTCCATATTAGTGGCAATCACATCAATTTTATGGTCTTGCAATTTCCCAAAACTCAGCATAATATGATGAGAGTCATAATTTTTTAAATTATGAAACACTACAGGGATATTAATACTTTGCCTATAGTTAAGATTACAGGCATTATGCAGGGCACCTCTAAAGGCTCCAGTCACGTGATTGTGATCACGCACACGATCTGTTTTCAGTTCACGATGGCACACGTTACAATGGGTAGCTCTTTCAAAGTCAACTTCATTCTCCTTAGTCATTCGTAGTGGTTTAACATAACGTAATTTTTCTCCAAGATACTGTTTCTCCATTATCAAGTTGTTAAGAAAATGATTCACAGGTTCGATACCTCGATACACAGTAGCTTGTTTCAGGCATTTTCCATCAGGCCCTATAATAACATAAGCATATCCACAAGGTTCATGAATCGCTAGTCTATGCGTGTAAGATCTAATATTCGAGGGTTTAGTAGTGTCCTCTTTAACGATCAGGGCTTCAAAGTCAGCATAAATGATGAAAGGGATGGAATGCTGATACTGTTTGTTCGTGAATTGGAGATATTTCTGATCTTCCGAGGGCATTTTAATGCGCTGAGGTGCATGTTCTTTGCAATATTGAGCATGATCTTGCAAAAGATCGTCTCTACTGTAACGATGTAAACATCTATAACATATATATTGGGCTCCATTGTGCTTAGTTATATCTCCCAGCAAGCGTGACATATTCCTTATGAGAGTATAGTGTTGCTTATCTTCATCACTAATCAGCAGGAGATTCACACAGTCTTCATCTTCACGTTTGGATATATGCAAAGGAAAAATATCTTCATCTTCGTATCCATATACATTTATTCGTATATTATTCAATTTTTCAATCTGGGGAATCTTCACAACTGAGATAGGGTATTGAATATCTCCAAGTTTAATGTCATTTTCAAAACTTTTATAATGTGACACTCTTTCAGGATGACCTTCACGGGATATATAGTATTTGTGGGCTAATAGGCACCACACCAGGCATTTCTCGTCTTCATTTCGAATATTGAGTAAAGCTTTCTTGGCTGCAAGTTTTGTTGGCAAGGGTATATAGCTAGAAGCTGCAAGAGGCTTATACTTTGCACAGAAAACATCTATCTTTCGCATCTTTTGTAAAGTCCATCCAGAGCCTCGGCTGACAAATTCTTCGAATAACTTCAAGATTTGTGAAAAAGCTTCTTCAACATTGTTGGGAGGGGTATCATCACGAAGTTCTGTCACAACATCTGTTCTAAAATATGAGCTGGATACCTCTTGGCCATTTGCAATATCACGAATAAATTGCACATCCGCAATAAGATACCACTTAATAGATCTGTATGCATCAAGTTCGTCTTTTAATATCTTCAATAGCTGAGGGCGAATCTCATCAAAACATAGCATAAGATCCCTCTCTACACTTTCAGTGGGTTCCAGAGTGTGTACAGAGAATACATCTAAACCCTTCTTCTTCTTCGCTGCAATCTTGGGGCGTTTATTAGAAGTTGAGGGTAAAGCAGGAGCTTTTCTCTTTTTAGAACCATGTTCAATACGCTGATGGCGCAGGGCATCACTTTTCTTGCTGAATATAAGTTCACAATGCTTGCATTTCACACCATCCTTCAGATGAAGTAACAGGTGGCGCTTCAGGTTATCTCGTCTAGTAAACTGTATGGAGCATTGAGTGCATTCAAACACTTTAACGGGAGAATGCATATTCGCATGTCTAGCCAAGTCTTCCTTACGAACAAATGCACGTTCGCATACTTTACATCGATAAGTCAAGACATCATCATCAGAATGAACCCTCATATGCCGCACTAAGCTTCGTTTTGCCATGAAGCTCTTCGCGCAAGTAGGACACACCTGCAAGAGATAAAAAAATACAAGACCTTAGTATAAACACGCTATTCTCAGGAACAATGCAATACATTTCAGATGTATATATATATATATATATATATATATATATATATCATTACAGATGTATATAAAGTAATTGCTAACCCATTATACTATCCCCATTAGAAATAATAAAATTCCTGAATTAAAGAATATATCCATATACAAGACATTTCATGTAAAACCCCAATACATTTCATTAAATTCATAAAAACACTCATTAAAAAAAAGTTGTTACGCATCATAAAAATACAAAGTTTAATAAAATGAGAGAATAAAATCACATTAAAACAAGTACTTACATGCCCAATCCTGTTCAAAGAGGGTGCATTACGCATAGGAACGTCAGTAACGGTAGGGATAGTACCTCCGATATTACTTTCTAAGGCAGACATACTCGCAGAAGAACTTGAAACGCGTCTTAACAACACGAAATCCACAGCAGAAATGATAAAATCGCTGCTTAAAGACCACCTACACCCATTCATAAAAAAAATAGTTCTTGGTGTATCCTTCCGCCAAGATGACCCCAAGGTTATTCCTAAAGAGTTCTTCGTGTATCCATCCGCCAAGGGTATGTCAAGGTCACGTGATAGTTATATCACGGTTACCGTTAAACTTGCAACACACGAATGTAATTATGCACACATCCGATAAAAAATAAACAATTCATTCAACATCGCAATCGATTATATCCTTTTTAATAATTGTAATCGATATATTAAATAAATTCACATCTTAAAAAATAATAGATTTTAATAAAATAATGAAAGAAAATCCCTTTGCGAGACCCCTTAAAACCTCCAATCCTTAAACAATACAGCAACGCGCAAGCATAAAAACCCCCCGAATAACATATACTCCTCTCTCCCCCTCCCTCCCCGAGACATCAACACTCACTTCACCACACGTTAAACGTAACCCATAGCAACCGGAATCCATAATAAAACATTCACCTTCGCCCCCAACGTACATCCAAATACACAGTCATTCAACGTGAAACCCGTAATTTTACAGCAAAAATCACTTTACAGGGATTCATAGAATAAAAAATCCTAAAAAATCAACAAATTCACCCAGAAACTAGCTAAAACCCTCAAATTACTTATAATTATCATCTACATATGCTATATAACCATTTACAACCTTAAAAAGGTGAGTATGCTAGTAGTAAAGAAAGGGGCGTTCTGCAACAGAGGAAGAGCAGTGAAGAGCGAAGAGCAAAATGGCCGCCATCTTGTATTTTCGTAATCCTGGACGGGGGTGTAAAAGGGGGGGTAAATGAAAAAAAGGTGGGGGTAAAAATTTTTGGAGAAACTTTTTGTCGGGTGGCAACGATGTCGTAGTCTTGTACGAGGGGTTGAGGGGGAAATAAATTTTTTTCAATGAGATTTTTCTAAGTATGGGAGAAACTATTTTCGGGATGGCAACACCTTCTCTTCACTCTTAATTGAAGAGCAGTGCCATAAGCGCCCCCTAGCGGCGAAAAGCGGAACTATGGGGATGGAACTTAGAAATATTTTTCTGTTTCGGTTGCCATAGCAACACCATAGCAACACCTGGGGGAAGAAACTTTTTTTGGGATGGCAACACCTTCTCTTCACTCTTAATTGAAGAGCAGTGCCATCAGCGCCCCCTAGCGACAGAAAGGGGTACTAGTAGGGAAATTAGGAATTTTGTGAAAATTAATAAAAAATTGAGTTTTTAAAATTTTTTAAAAACTTTTTTAATTTTATCAAAATATTACATAGAGGATACTTTCTGGAAATATCAAAAAATATTTATTTTTTCTTTCCAGAAACTATTTTTAGGCGGCATTGCTCTAACCGCATTCTGGCGAACCCACCTTCCTTTACTACTAGCATACTCACCTTTTTAAGGTTGTAAATGGTTATATAGCATATGTAGATGATAATTATAAGTAATTTGAGGGTTTTAGCTAGTTTCTGGGTGAATTTGTTGATTTTTTAGGATTTTTTATTCTATGAATCCCTGTAAAGTGATTTTTGCTGTAAAATTACGGGTTTCACGTTGAATGACTGTGTATTTGGATGTACGTTGGGGGCGAAGGTGAATGTTTTATTATGGATTCCGGTTGCTATGGGTTACGTTTAACGTGTGGTGAAGTGAGTGTTGATGTCTCGGGGAGGGAGGGGGAGAGAGGAGTATATGTTATTCGGGGGGTTTTTATGCTTGCGCGTTGCTGTATTGTTTAAGGATTGGAGGTTTTAAGGGGTCTCGCAAAGGGATTTTCTTTCATTATTTTATTAAAATCTATTATTTTTTAAGATGTGAATTTATTTAATATATCGATTACAATTATTAAAAAGGATATAATCGATTGCGATGTTGAATGAATTGTTTATTTTTTATCGGATGTGTGCATAATTACATTCGTGTGTTGCAAGTTTAACGGTAACCGTGATATAACTATCACGTGACCTTGACATACCCTTGGCGGATGGATACACGAAGAACTCTTTAGGAATAACCTTGGGGTCATCTTGGCGGAAGGATACACCAAGAACTATTTTTTTTATGAATGGGTGTAGGTGGTCTTTAAGCAGCGATTTTATCATTTCTGCTGTGGATTTCGTGTTGTTAAGACGCGTTTCAAGTTCTTCTGCGAGTATGTCTGCCTTAGAAAGTAATATCGGAGGTACTATCCCTACCGTTACTGACGTTCCTATGCGTAATGCACCCTCTTTGAACAGGATTGGGCATGTAAGTACTTGTTTTAATGTGATTTTATTCTCTCATTTTATTAAACTTTGTATTTTTATGATGCGTAACAACTTTTTTTTAATGAGTGTTTTTATGAATTTAATGAAATGTATTGGGGTTTTACATGAAATGTCTTGTATATGGATATATTCTTTAATTCAGGAATTTTATTATTTCTAATGGGGATAGTATAATGGGTTAGCAATTACTTTATATACATCTGTAATGATATATATATATATATATATATATATATATATATATACATCTGAAATGTATTGCATTGTTCCTGAGAATAGCGTGTTTATACTAAGGTCTTGTATTTTTTTATCTCTTGCAGGTGTGTCCTACTTGCGCGAAGAGCTTCATGGCAAAACGAAGCTTAGTGCGGCATATGAGGGTTCATTCTGATGATGATGTCTTGACTTATCGATGTAAAGTATGCGAACGTGTATTTGTTCGTAAGGAAGACTTGGCTAGACATGCGAATATGCATTCTCCCGTTAAAGTGTTTGAATGCACTCAATGCTCCATACAGTTTACTAGACGAGATAACCTGAAGCGCCACCTGTTACTTCATCTGAAGGATGGTGTGAAATGCAAGCATTGTGAACTTATATTCAGCAAGAAAAGTGATGCCCTGCGCCATCAGCGTATTGAACATGGTTCTAAAAAGAGAAAAGCTCCTGCTTTACCCTCAACTTCTAATAAACGCCCCAAGATTGCAGCGAAGAAGAAGAAGGGTTTAGATGTATTCTCTGTACACACTCTGGAACCCACTGAAAGTGTAGAGAGGGATCTTATGCTATGTTTTGATGAGATTCGCCCTCAGCTATTGAAGATATTAAAAGACGAACTTGATGCATACAGATCTATTAAGTGGTATCTTATTGCGGATGTGCAATTTATTCGTGATATTGCAAATGGCCAAGAGGTATCCAGCTCATATTTTAGAACAGATGTTGTGACAGAACTTCGTGATGATACCCCTCCCAACAATGTTGAAGAAGCTTTTTCACAAATCTTGAAGTTATTCGAAGAATTTGTCAGCCGAGGCTCTGGATGGACTTTACAAAAGATGCGAAAGATAGATGTTTTCTGTGCAAAGTATAAGCCTCTTGCAGCTTCTAGCTATATACCCTTGCCAACAAAACTTGCAGCCAAGAAAGCTTTACTCAATATTCGAAATGAAGACGAGAAATGCCTGGTGTGGTGCCTATTAGCCCACAAATACTATATATCCCGTGAAGGTCATCCTGAAAGAGTGTCACATTATAAAAGTTTTGAAAATGACATTAAACTTGGAGATATTCAATACCCTATCTCAGTTGTGAAGATTCCCCAGATTGAAAAATTGAATAATATACGAATAAATGTATATGGATACGAAGATGAAGATATTTTTCCTTTGCATATATCCAAACGTGAAGATGAAGACTGTGTGAATCTCCTGCTGATTAGTGATGAAGATAAGCAACACTATACTCTCATAAGGAATATGTCACGCTTGCTGGGAGATATAACTAAGCACAATGGAGCCCAATATATATGTTATAGATGTTTACATCGTTACAGTAGAGACGATCTTTTGCAAGATCATGCTCAATATTGCAAAGAACATGCACCTCAGCGCATTAAAATGCCCTCGGAAGATCAGAAATATCTCCAATTCACGAACAAACAGTATCAGCATTCCATCCCTTTCATCATTTATGCTGACTTTGAAGCCCTGATCGTTAAAGAGGACACTACTAAACCCTCGAATATTAGATCTTACACGCATAGACTAGCGATTCATGAACCTTGTGGATATGCTTATGTTATTATAGGGCCTGATGGAAAATGACTGAAACAAGCTACTGTGTATCGAGGTATCGACCCTGTGAATCATTTTCTTAACAACTTGATAATGGAGAAACAGTATCTTGGAGAAAAATTACGTTATGTTAAACCACTACGAATGACTAAGGAGAATGAAGTTGACTTTGAAAGAGCTACCCATTGTAACGTGTGCCATCGTGAACTGAAAACAGATCGTGTGCGTGATCACAATCACGTGACTGGAGCCTTTAGAGGTGCCCTGCATAATGCCTGTAATCTTAACTATAGGCAAAGTATTAATATCCCTGTAGTGTTTCATAATTTAAAAAATTATGACTCTCATCATATTATGCTGAGTTTTGGGAAATTGCAAGACCATAAAATTGATGTGATTGCCACTAATATGGAAAAATACATATCTTTTAAGATTTCAAAGAAAGAGGGGCCCCGTGTCTGTTTACAATTTATTGATAGCCTACAGTTTCTGAATGCTTCCCTGGAAAAGCTAGTTTCCAATTTAAACTTGAGTGAATTTTATATTCTCAGAGAACATTTCCCCGATATAGTACAACAGAATGCTCTTATTAGGAAAGGAGTATATCCCTATAGCTATATGACATCCTTTCAAAAATTTGATGAAAATGTACTCCCTCCCCCTTCTGCATTTCATAATGATATTAAAGGAGAAGATATTAAGAGTGAAGATTATCGGCATGCCCAAACTGTATGGGATACCTTCAACATAAAGAACTTGGGAGAATATCACGACCTGTATGTGAAAACAGATGTGCTACTATTAGCCGATGTATTTGAGAATTTTCGAAAAATTTGCAAGAAGAACTATGATTTAGACGCCGCTCATATGATGACCGCCCCTGGACTGGCTTGGCAGGCCTCTTTGAAAATGACTGAGCAAACCCTGGAACTACTCACAGATGAAAATATGTTACTGTTTATAGAACGTGGAATCCGTGGTGGCATATGTATGATAAGTCAGCGTAGATCCGAGGCTAATAATCGTTATTTGGAAAATTACGATTCTTCTAAGCCTGATAAGCACATTATCTATCTTGATGCTAATAACCTATATGGTTGGGCCATGTCTCAACCACTGCCCTATGGTGGCTTTGAATGGATATCTACAGAAAATTTGAATGAATTCTGGATAATGAGTCTAAAGGATAATACCCAAGAGGGATATATATTTGAAGTGGATCTGGAGTATCCTGAATCCTTACATGATTATCATAATGAATACCCTCTAGCCCCTGAAAGGGTGAAGATTGAACGAGAAATGCTCTCCCCCTATGCTGAACGACTAGTTCAACAGTTACATCATGGATATTTTGTTAGTACTACGAAATTGGTACCCAATCTGCATGACAAGAAACATTATATTGTTCACTATCGGAACCTTCAGCTATACCTATCATTAGGTTTAAGACTCAAGAAAATTCACAAGACCTTAAAATTTAATCAGAAGCCCTGGTTGGAGAAATACATCCAATTTAACACAGAAGAAAGAAAGAAGGCAAAGACTAATTTTGAGAAAGACTTTTTTAAATTGCTTAATAACGCTGTGTTTGGAAAAACGATGGAGAATCTTCGAAATCGAGTGAATATTGAACTAGTGAATTCTTCAAAGCGGGCCCTGAAGGTGGTGGCATCTCCAGCTTTTAGAGCTATCAGGATTTTTAGCGAAGATCTGGTGGGTGTTGAACGTGTAAGGAATTGCATTTTAATGAACCGGCCTATATACGTTGGCTTTGCCATCCTCGAGCTATCTAAACTCCTGATGTATGAGTTTCATTATAAACATATTAAAAGCCAATATGGTGAAAAAGCTTCGCTTCTCTTCACCGATACTGATTCATTGGCTTATGAAATTCAAACTGCTGATATTTATGAAGATATGAACCAGCATAAACACTTGTATGATTTTTCTGACTATCCCAAGGATCATCCCCTCTTCAGTGAAGACAATAAAAAGCGTATTGGATATTTTAAAGATGAACTGAATTCAACCCCCATTCAAGAGTTTATAGGACTTAGACCTAAAATGTACTCTATTCTATCAGCTGCTGGAGAAAAGAAAAGAGCTAAAGGTGTTTCTACACATGTGGTTGCACGGAAAATTACACATAATGACTATAGACAATGCCTGTTGAGTGTTAGACCTACCATGGAAGAACAGATTAGAATTGATAGTAGTCATCATAAACTATTCACTGTATGCCAGAACAAGGTGGCTTTGTCACCCATTGATGACAAAAGATATTTACTCGAGGACGGCATTACAAGTTATGCCTACGGACATTTTAAAATAAAAAAATAAAAAAAGGAAAAAAGAGAAAGAAGGAAAAAAAAAAGAAGGAAAAAATAGGAAAAAAGAAAAAAAAAAGAAATTGTGGCGGTGTATCCTATACACCGGGTGGAGGTGGGACCACAATAAAAAAATAATATATTTTTCTAACAGCATCTAATTTCTTAAAAAGACCTTACCCCATTTGGATAGTTGAAAACAAGTATCTGCTATTATTTAAAATATTTATGTTTACAAATATTAAAATTTTGAAATCCAAGCCCAGAATGGTTGAGGAAAGACATCCCCTCTCATACACCCAATTCCCGAGATTCCCGAGATTCTCGAAATTCTGCTACTTTAAAACACCAATTCACGCGATTCTGCTACTTTAAAACATCAATTCACGCGATTCTGCTACTTTAAAACACCAATTCACGCGATTCTGCTACTTTAAAACACCAATTCACGCGATTCTACTACTTTAAAACACCAATTCACGCGATTCTGCTACTTTTAAAACGTGTTTTTCTTAGTTTTTACAAGTAAAAAGTGTGTTTTTGAAAAAAATCGCAAAATGTCACATTTTTCAAAAAACGCATTTTTGGTAACACTTTTGCAAAAACGCACATTTTTAAAAAAAAAAATGTAAAAGTGCGAAAACCTATGTTAATTCCCATAGAGAAAACGGCATTTTGAAAAAAAATCGCAAAATGTCACATTTTTCAAAAAACGCTTTTTTGGTAACACTTTTGCAAAAACGCACATTTTTTTTACAAAAAATACACAAAAGTGCGAAAACCCATGTTATTTCCCATAGAGAATTCAAACAATCTAAAAACCACAATTTATTTTAAAAACGTACATTTTTGTTGTTTTTTAACGTTTTTGAAACTTTTTGTGAAAAAACGCTAAAAGTGACACTTTCTTAAAATTCATGTTATTTCCCATAGAGAAATCCAACAACCCTCAAAATCCAACTTGTTGAAAAAAAAAAAAAAGAGAAAACTTACATTTACGAAATTTTGTTACTAAAAAGAAAAAACAATATACGTCATAAACTCCACTCTCTTCTATGACGTCACCTTATGGAACTGTGCTGCCTCACACCGACTTCTGAGAACCCCTATGTTAAAGCATGGGACTTTACCACCGCCTCTGTTGATGCACTCATTTTCTGGCCTCGGAGGGTTCCCCATGTTAAAGTATAGGGATTCACCGCCTCTGAAGTGCCGCTGAACTCTCCCTAATCCCCTACTTACGCACACTCTCAACTATGTACGTACGCACACTCGCACGTATGCGCATACGCACTCTCGCACGTATGCTAGTACGCACACTCGCGCGATCGCACAATCGAACACACTTATACATGCACACACGTTCACACCACACACACACGCACACACGTTCGTACACACACACGCACGCACACACACACGCATACACACACACACACATTTCCAAAAGTGTCCGGGTTGAATTCCCGAGGTTGTAAACCTTGCGTATCCGTCAAAATATCGGGAATCAAAAATATTGGAAACAATACTTTCTCCAATAGCAGAAAGCAGTAATCAGTTTTATATAAGCAACCCTTTTATTTCTCCAACAGACGAAAAGTTCGAAAGATAATAAATAGAAATCACGAGAGAAAAGTTATAGGGAGAAAATAAAACTCAAAAGAAATCTCTTTTGCTACGCAATCTCTTTCTAAGAATGGCATGTTCTCCCCATTCATTTCATGTATAGCAGGTTTCTTTCGACTTATTCGCGAAGAGTCGTGGATAACGGCTGAAAGAATTGAACCTTCATTCGAAAGATTGAAATGCAAGACCAAAGTCATAAATTCGAGTGTACTTTTGTGGCCTCAAATAATTTCCCAGAAGCTCCATAAATACGAGAGAAATATTTTATATTTATATTTTTATACTATGTATTATAAGACGATAATATATGCTACGTTACGATTGTATATAAAGCCAATGGCTCTACCGTGCTCAAAACACTGGTTCCCGTTAGATCACCGAAGTTAAGCAGCATCGGGCGCGGATAGTACTTGGGTGGGTGATCACCTGGGAACACCGTGTGCTGTTGGCTCATTTAAGTCGACGTGGCGGCCGAACGGTCAAGGCGAGCGTTTCCAGCGATCCATCGGCCGCCACGTTGTGGGTTCGAGTCCCACGTAAGACATGGATGTTGTGTGTTGTGGCCGCAATGTGTTCCGCCCTCCCCCTCTGGTGCTCCTGGGGCAACGTCCTAGGACGGCAAAATGGTTCACGTTTTCGGCCGTACATAGGGCAAACGACCAGTCGACGTAGAGTCTAGTTCTAGAGTCTAGTGCCTGGCCATTGGGAAAAAAAAAAATTATTCTATAAACATTGAACTTAGACATATATAATAAATTATAAAGTTGCGTAAAAAAGGTACATAATTTTATGAAATCGGTTAAAATTTTCAAGGGAATTAAATTTTAAGAAATACAAATTTTAAATTTTTATACGGTCTCCGTACAAAAACATTTACAATGAGTAAAATGTGCTCCATACACTAATAAGGTGGTGTACAAAATTTCAAAATTTTATCATACAATGTCCCAGAGATATGAAAAGACAAAAATGCTGACTTAAACCACTTTTCGATGCATCGACATGGGTCCTCAGAGGGGAAAAATCATGTCGGCAGACGCTTTTCAGGGGTCTTACACAAATTACGAAAAAAAACAATGATTACATAAATAAAAATTAATTTTACTATATATTGGTACAAAAGTATCTACACTGTGTAGAAATAATAAATTTACACAAAGATTACAAAGCTTGTTCAAAATCTTTTCCATCCATGTCAAAGATCCATTAAAGATAAGAGGCAGTGCATTTCTGCGTTGCGTCATTTGCACTCTTGCTGTAAACATTTACATTTTAATTTGTGATAAATCCCTCACCAACTTTGTTTAAACATATCTCTGGGATTTTGTATGATAAAATGCTGAAATTTTGTACAACACCTTATTAGTGTATGGGGCGCATTTTACTTATTGGAAATGTTTTTGTACGCGGACCGTATAAATTTAAATTTTGTATTTCTTCAAATTTAATCTCCTGAAAATTTTTGTCGATTTCATAAAATTCTGTATCTTTTTTTACTCAACTTTGTAATTTATAATATATGTCTAAAATCATTATTTAAGGAATATAAACCGATGCTAATGTTTTTAGGACACCCTGTATAGAGGAATGCGATCATGCCAGATTAAATAATATTGACAGCAGCTACCCTAGCGGTGAATTTGGAAAGGTAGAATAACGAACATAGCAATAAATCGAGATGAACGAAAAATGTGAATTATAAAGTTGTAGATAATTGTCTAATCGGTACTAAGGGAACTAGACAACAGGAGCGATCGAAAGACATATAATGAAATTTTTATTCACCGAAAGTTAATGAATAAAAAAATCAGACGTAAAGATCTTTTGCATGTCCAAGATTCGTCAAAAAGTATATTTTAGTATAAGTTTCCTATAATAATATTTGGCTTTGTAAACCGACTCAATATTATTTCATTAAAGCAGTTTTAATATTCTCTCCTTCAAGTGACCGGAGAAAAATGGTGGAAGTGGAAGTGTTGATAAAGTCAAACTGCTCTCTTATGAAGAAACATTGGTAAACATACGTAACTTTTACACTTGCTTAACATTTAATGAAAGGGCTGAAAGTTATAAAATAAGACGATGATCTTGTGTATAAAGTATTATTACTGTAAAAAGGTTTTCTAAAATAATGTTATTTCTTACTTCATTAAAAGCGAATAACGTAAGCAAAACCCAATTCGTCGAACATATTCATATTGCTGCGAACGTAATATGTCTTTCCTTCTGGAGACTTTTGTCTCTTTCGAAGACCAGACGGAGAAGGTGTCATTTCCCCCGTAAAAGCATTATTTCCCATGACTTCATTCTAGGGTTTCCACTTGCGGAACCAGATTTGGCACCTTATCGCCAATTTGGCGACATTTTACGGTTTCTCAAAGGTTCGAGAAGCACCTCAAAATAACGATTATTCTACGTGATATGAGTGATTTCCAAAAGTTTCCATGTATAGTCTATAAATAGGAGTCACCATTGAGATGGGGAGCAGTTGACGAGATGTAAGGTACATTCAACTGCGACTTTCGTCAATAATTTGAGAATAATGGCTGCCATTTTGTGAAATTTTTGTCGTCAATGATTTGAGTTATTGTTATTTATTATTAATATCTAAATAAATTTATTATTAATTATCTAAATTAATGTGGTAATTACTTTTTAATTTTATTTTAATAATTTATTTAATAATAATTAATAATATTTAATAAATGTAAATATTACTTATTAACAATTTTAAATAACTATTCGGGGTATTCAAATATTCAAGATCAGGTTAATATTAGAATGCAAGAAAGTGTTATTCGCCCATCTCTTTAAAATACTGCACATAAAAAGGAATAGTAACTAAAAAAGAAACACAATTGAAATAAATCGTAAAAATAATATAATATAAAATCGTAAAATAAATTTAAAAAAAGTATATAATATTAGAATTAGAATAATATCAGTTATTGTGTGAAATTAGTGGAGTATTTAAGTGCTGTTTTACTGTATATTAGTCTTGTTTACATTTTGCTTGTGAATAAACGTGTTAGTTATCCAGAAATTTGGGCTCATTCTTGTGTTCTAAACGCACACCCACGATTTAAGAGGATACGTCTGACAGGGCAGCATTGCGTCAACACATCGCTATGAAAGACTCGCCGGCTATTCCCCCGGCTAGATGGTATAGTGCGGGAGCAGTTATCGAAAGGACATAGAGTTTCGTCCAGAACAGAGCACCAGGCGCGAAGCGCCTTTAATCTCCAATCTCTAGGTGTGGTTCTTATCTTCATACTGTGACATTATTTCATTGGTCCATAGTTGGAGGTTCGAGGTTTTTGATTTAATGTTTTTATTATTTGACCTAGCTCCTAGTGTGGCAGTTTGTTGCACATTTAGAGTTTAAGCGGTTTGAGGGGTTCATGCAGATCTGAGGGTTAGCTAGCATTTTAGCAGTTTAGGATTTAAGACATTTTGTAGAAAAGCAAAGATCGCGAGTTTTATTTAATATCAACTGATTCAGGTGGGACGTTCCTAGTACCGAATATCAAAGTTAAGTACAGAGCGGGGTCTTTTACGAGATTTAGCCTTGCGATGATCATAGTCATGCAGATTAAATAATAGTTCATTTGGGACAGATGGCAGATTTTTGTAGAATTTAAGCGCTAGCTTTTTAATTTGGGCTCTAACAGTTTTTATTTTCAAGTATTTCCTAATTACCGAGTTTCTGAAGTATCTAGGGGCTTTCCTTATAATCCTTAGGGTTTTGTTTTGTCTTGTCTCTAATAAGTCTATGGTAGTTTTACAGGCATATCCCCATACGGGTGCTGCATACAGCTTTCCCGGGCGGATGACCGATTTATAAATTAGGAGTTTATTTTGATAACTTAGATTTCCGTTTCCTATCATTGGGTATAAGACTCCTATGGTTATATACGCTTTTTTGATTATGTTCGTTACGTGCAGTTTCCAAGTTAGGTGGGAATCTATCGTTTCACCTAGATATTTAGTAGATTTTTCCGCTTTTAGGGCATGGTTGTTTATGTACAGAGGCGGCGGAGGTTTACGTTTTCTAGAGAAATAAATCCAATGACATAGTTATCGATAGGCTCCGAGTCCGAACCTATTCCTCGTCATCAGGGGATCTGCGCCCGAGAATGGTGACCCGTGCACGAGATGACAGCACTGCAGTGACGCACACTTTCTCGCCTCCTTTCCTGGTTGACCATGACTGACGTCACGACGCCGTACGATGAGGTACAACTCGCCTCCCGGCTATTTCTGCTCACCGACTGAGTTTCAGCTTGGGGACACGTTGGGGTTTGTTCTGGCTGGCCCCCTCCTTTCTGAAATTCGACCGAGCATCTCACCAGGAAGAAGAGTGTGAGGGTTACTACTCCCGAGCCAGGCCCGAACTCGGGACCCGGTGCTTACAAGACCGACATTATAAGGTTAGAGCAAAAGCTAGCATCGGCTCCGAACTTATAATTCGGGTACTGATTCCCAACATCTGCTATCGATGTCTTTTGGCAGAAGCAGAATTGGCTGCTGCCACACGTCATTACAATATGCCTGTGATCAAAGATAAATAATAACGATTCTTATGCTTGGTAATATGCTTGTTGCAAAATATAATAACGTGGTTAAATAACGTGCTAAATAACGTGCGATAATAACGTGCTTAATCGAAATTAGGTTGTTTGATTTATACTTCCAATATGTATATATATAATGTGTGATTTTATTTTCCATTGAATATCGGGAATTTAAAATAAATGTATTCACTTCTTACAATGTATGCGTTAATTAGTTTTTCAACGCAGCTTCAGAACGCATGACAGCCAATAATTCGGGGACAACAACTAAAATCATCACAGCTTTAATGGATGCACAGCCTTTTATGTATGTAAGCCATATTAGAACAGTATTTTTACTTTCTTTTATACGTAGAATTGAGAAAGTATTGTTTTTACGAAAATTTTCGATTTCGTGATTTTGATGCCAGTATATGTTTTAAGACCTCCTGAACACGTCTTGCCTATTTTTGGAGTAATGTCTCTCTGTGGTCGATTTATTGTGTACACTATAGAGGCTACAAATATTGATAGATTCTCACGAAACTTTATATCCTAATGTGTAACAAAATAATCTAGAACTAGATAAAATATTTATACATTCGACCGTAAACTGCGAAATGTATTTGAAATTATATATATTTTGAATATGACAGCATAGGACAAAATTTGACATAGCCATGCATAAAAGGGTATATTTATGACTGAATGATCACGACACTTTATAGTTTCAATCACTGTTGTGAAAAATAGCCGCGATACAATTTTTTTGTTTCGTGGCGTCATTTGCCCCCCCCAGAGGGTACATTGTCAAGTACGATATTAATCTAAATAATTTTTCAAATCCTTTAAAGTGAAGGATACCACGTTATAATTGTAATCATTTGGATCCATTATACAGATTTTTCAAAAAATGTCATACCAATTTGAAAAAAAAAAAAAAAGTTATTAAAAATGGATTCCGATATAAGAAAGTCGAGTTGAGCAACATTCTAGTTAATTTTAAATAAAACACAATCTGAATACAGTTTTGGCTTTACTAACATGTTACCAACTTGTATATTGTTAAAATAATCAAGAATATTTTATAGCTTTCAGACGAAATTGTATAAAAAGGTACCTTCTTTTTACATTATATGAAAAAATAAAATAAAGCATTTTTAAAACAATAAATTGTTAACCGTGTTTGTGCTATAGAATCATCATTATAGTAGTATTTTACAGAAACATACTTTCTCGTTTTGTATTCTGAAACTGATCAGCGGGCCAAATGGGATACAATTAGCTGAGAAAATAAACGAAAGACAAACGTTCTAAGTATTTTTTTTATCTGAACAAGTACAAAAGGGGGAATTTAAATAACGTGATAAAAATGCCTAGATAAAGCTATATTACACAGAGACTAGTAAAAGAAGTAGAAGTTGTGTAGCAAATGAACAAGAAATAGCTCTTTTGTTACGTTACTTTTTTCTTTGAATGACGAGTTCTGCAGGGTTTTTTTTATGTGTTGTGTAGGTTTCTTCTTTTGTGATCTTTACAAAATATATTGTGGATAAGAACTGAAAAAATAGAACACTTCTGGGGAAAAATAGTAATAGAGAAGGGATACTATGAATTTGAGTAGTTTTCTGTCGCGAATGAAAACCAAGAAATTCCGAAAATATTTTGCTATTTTATAACATAAATACTTCGAGTGGGCGTCTCCACTAGCCTTTTCCATATCAGACCATCGCTTTAGAAGTTATATAGCTTAAACAAGAAATCTATGAAGTCGTTTTCATGTGGTGGCAAATGATTTGCACACTTCATTTTTGATGGAACTATTAATCATTTTTATTCTATTACGCATGCTTATTTCGTATTGTTGCAGAGACCAACCATTTCGAACATAAGAGCTTGCAATTTTGTCCCGGTATCTCAATGGCAGAGCGTGGACTGGTCAGTACGAAGAACCGTGGCTCGATTCCAGGTTGGGGCAGCAAGGTTCTTTTCGATGGAGCCATAACAAATCAACATTGTAGGTTAGTGCAAAGATATTGGAGGTGTGAAGTAACATTAGTGCGACTAGTACGGATACAGTGACCTTTGGTATTTTGCTCGGCGATTTCAAATTGGGAAGTAAACGACTCAGTAGGAAGCTAACCTGGTGAATAAAACTAGCAGCAGGGGGCAAACCGGAGGTAAAGTTAGCAGGAGGTTGTTGTTGAGACCCAGACCGTCCGACCTATCAGAAAGGTGTAAGGTAACCGTTTGGACGGCCGGGAAGTGCCACCCACTTTAGACCGGAACCCAGTGGGGGAAAAGTTGGCAGGAGGTGATCAGTCAGATTGCAATTGCATGGCAATCTGCCATTAGAGGATGAATAATGCAAAGTTCACTTTGACAATCAGAGCCTCCAATTACTTCCCAGTAACTCAACGGTAGAGCTCCGGCTGGCCAGTACGAAGATTCACAGTTAAATTCCCGGTTGGGGCAGCAAGAGTTTTTACGCAGTCATACGAATTTTTTGAAAAACCGAAAGTGATACCTGCAGAACCGGAAATGGAAATTCTTAGTGAACACCGCAAACACCCTCTGGAATTCCATCTTGAATGCGTATCAGTCTATCTTCTAGGCTCTATCTATAGAAAATCCTGAAAAATAGATGTTTCAAAAAATGTTTTGAATCGGAAGTTAAAATAAAAATCCAGGAATTAAAATCCTTATTGAATCCTCCAGCCTTCTACGAAATTCAATGCTGATTTTATATCAGTCATAAGCTGTTTCTTTAACCAATCATGAGAAATAACGAAAGGAAAATTTTTTGGAATTAAAGTTGAAAAGGAATAGGAAGTGGAAATTCTTAGCTTATCAACACCTTCCGGATTTTGATGCTGAACCCATATCCGTCATTATATGTCACCAAAAAGTAAATGTATCAGGAAATGAAGAAAAATATTTTCAGAAGTTATTTAATTTTTAAATGGTACACTAATTAAAACAGTAAATAATTAATTTATAGCAGGGGGAAAATATAACTCCTAGGTACACACATATACGTCACTTCCTCGTACCCTTTGATTCGTCAATTCAGCATTATGTTTTTACTACTGTTTTCTAGCTATCTCTTTGAATCATATTTTATGATCTTGTATTGAAAGTCCTATGCTTTAGCGCGGGGATTCTGGGCACGAATTTGGCCAATATAATTTTACTCTTAAAAGGAATAAATAACAATAGTTAAAAGTGAAATTGTGTTGGCTAGAGTTGTAACTGGATATCTCATATATTAACGCGTAACCCATAGATACACGGATCGTTCATTTTCACAATAAGTCATTCGCAGGGCGCCAAGATTCAGGCAGAAATATGGCTGTGATCAAGGTTCTTTAATATAAGGTTGGGAACTCAGCCCGGTAACCAATGAAAAAGTTGTCAGCTTGACGTAATGGGAATTAAGATTCATACTGCCCGTGATGTCACGGTAAGGCGTAAACTTTGAAAGGAGTTGCCAAAGCACACACATTATTGTAATTAAAAATAGTTTGTCAATTTTGAAGTGGAATTATCCAGACGTAAATAACTTGTGGAAAGATTTTAAATTGCGCTGTGTATACAGAATTTAGTGACAGAATTAAAGCAGCTGGCCGGACAACCGTAAGGTTTCTGCCCATATTGTGACCAGCCACAGGGTTAACCAAATCTCCAATCCAGCTGAGCCGCAGCCAGGTCGCTGACTTGGCGAAATCATTCACCGGGCAGGGGCCGATGAACACCCGCCAAGCTCGACACCAGCCACCGGTCGGCCCTTGGCTCAGGTCATGAATAGACACAGTCCAGTGGGCACGACCACCTGGAAGAGTCGGGGCCCAAACAGTTCAGTGGTTCAGAATTTAGTGACATCGGCGAAGTAAGATGGGAGTTGCAGTTAACAAATTCGGTCACTCTTAAGAGCCAGAGAACAAAATGCGCGTGTGCTTAATTCTCGCCATATACACAAAGCGAGGTAAAAATAATGAGGTCAGTCATGCTCCAGGTCCAGCCCACCCCTGGTTGTTTATCCCCTCCAATCCATATTTTGACTTGCTGCGTCATTTCACAGCATTCTCAATCTTTTCACATTATTACTTATTAGTACGCCCATTAGGATTTCGTCTGGCAATGTGCAGCGTTGATGGAGTCCCTAATCACAGAAGACTTTAACCTCCGGTATGAATATAATATGTATACTCATGACATTACTTGATCAGAAAGATTTGTAGAATTTAAATGATACGAAATACCTTTTTATGTATATCGTAATTTTAAAATATTTATGGTAGATAAGAAAAACTAAAATTTTAGACATAAACACATGAAGCATAACAGGGATCCCAAAACTTATTACGTAGAGGGTAAAATTTCTGGGTAAGCTAGAACGGAAACAAAAATGATGCTTAAAATAGATACGCCATTTAAGCTAATCATTTCTTTACACGCTTCGCACGGACGAAATGGCTAATGGTCACGAAATGTGACACCTACACACTTAATAAAAGTTCTGAATGTCATAAGAGCGTTTTAAATTGAAGCTTAAAAATGCCGCACGTTATAGTTTTTTAACATGGAAATTGCGGTATATCAGACAACGTTTGATATATGATTAAGTATGTAGTCATATTTTCAAAGTTACCAGACACAGCTTACAAGGAAACGTTCCCAAGTTAAACTCATAGAATTCGACGAAAATTTGACATGTGTTAGATGAAATTATAGAAAATCCATATTCTGAAAATTAGCTGCTGAATTGCATTAGGAGAGGAGTAGAATAATGTTGAAAATTGGGTCTGGGTTGCCAGAAGAATATAGTTAGCATCATTTGGCAAATTTGCAGTCTTGTAAATTGACAAACACATATAGTATGTTTCTACTATCAAAACGCATTTTATTCTGTATTTAGAGCGGTGAATACTTGAAAAATAGCTTCTTAAAAATACCACACTTGAAAAACAGGAAAAGCAGATTGCATGTATCGGTACTATGGTATATAGTTTATAAGAGATATAATTGATGATAAATGATTGAGGTCGAATGAAAGGGTTAATTTCTTTATAAATTGAAAGTGTTACAAATATGACGCTCATTGAAGAAATGCATAAAACAGAAATATATTTTACACCAGCTACACCGAGCAAGTATTTTGGATGCACAATTTTGTTTCCTGCAATCAAGTACGCTGTGTGCAGTAAATATAAACTCAACAGGATTTTCGAAATACCCAGGACGGTTTTCTGTGTATGAGCATGCATGCCATGAATATTTCCACATGTTAGCGTAGCGTGGTGAAGCGAACTGGCTGTGTGTAATGGATTGTACTTTAAAGATATTGTCTCGATGAAATACATCGATTTGTAACTAAATCTGAAAATTTTCGAACGAAATTTTTCCAAACCTGAAAAACGTATCTATTAAGATGTTGTATTAGATGAGTGGTTTTAGGTGGCATGTCACAAACACATAAACGATTTTACCCGGTGGCGTAAAACTATCAATCAAATCGTTGTTTTTGAAGGGTGACCAAGAATTCACTAAAAGTACGGTTTCATCTGGTGTGTTTTTAAAATACACCGATAAATTTTTGCGCAGTTCTTTTGATCCCATTTTCCCCGATTTCGAAGCGACGGTATAAATATTGTCAGCTTGGAGCATTTTCTGCCTCACTTTGGTTCCGAATTTTCCTTAGGTTCAGAATCTTCTATATAATAAAAGGCAATGTCTGTCTGTCTTATACACTATACGTTTCGCGACCGCGCGTCGGAGAGCTACGAAATTTGGCAATCGGAGACCCGGGGGGGAGGGAAGGGGACACGTGAAAACCGATTTTTAAAATTTTAATTATTTTTTTATTTATTTAATGTTTTATGCGATTTCGACCGTTTTTTGCCCTTTTTTCTCCACGATCCAGACGTCGTAGAAAAAAACAAATTACACCATCGGAAAGAGCAGAGAATTTCGAGTAAAAATATATCAATTTCAAATCTGAATTTTGATTTCTAATATTTTTTAAAGATTTTAAAACAAAAGTCACTTTTTGCTCAAGAAAACGATTTTGGGTTTTTAAATTCTCGCATCGTGAAAAGTACTCATAATTTCGACTAATAATTTACATTTTTAGAAAGGCCAAACATCTGGCATTCTTACAAGTCCAATCTGGTCAAGAAATAACTAAAATTGGCCCCTGGATCGGAATTTTAAAGAAGTCATGATTTTAAAATTTATCGGCGGGCGAAAGAAGTTCCCATTTCCCATCACCGGTTTCCCCCCAAGCAGGCGTTTCAATGGCGCCGGTTTGTGTCTAGGTGGAGGTGACGTCACAGTTCTGAATATGCATAGCGATGGATGGGACAATAAAACACCGAATTAGAGTTTGTTTTCCGTTTCCCGTGCTTCCGGTTTTAAATGAGTTAAGAGCTTAGCATATGTATTGTAGAAATTATTATATCTATATTTTAAATGATGGAACGATATGGATTTTTAAATGGATATTTTAAATAGATATTTTAATTTGTGGATATTGTAAATGGATATTTTAATTTTATGGATATTTTAAATGATGGAACGATGGATATTTTAATTTTATGGGTATTTTAAATGATGGAACGATGGAATGAGGTTGATGGAATTAAGAGCTTAGCTTATGGTCATTTTAAATTGTAAATTAGAGCGCGGGAAGTTAGCAGTAGGCCCGGGTTCGATTCCCGCCACTACCTAAACAGCCGCCGTGTTCAGGCGGAATACGATCACGTTAAACATGTGGGTCCGTAAGTCCTTCCGAGAGGTTGGTGGTAGGGGAAGGAGGGTACGGTCCCTGTGGATGCCTCCCCCACTGGGTTCCGGTCTAAATTGGGTGAATAAAAAGAAAGTTATGGAGATTGTCGCGGAGGACGCAGTAGCCCAGTGGTTAGCGCGCGGGAATTGCACTCGGTAGGCCCGGGTTCCATTCCCCCCACTGTCAAAACTGCTGCCGTGTTCACGCGGAGTACGATCACGTTAAACATGTGCGTTCGTAAGTCCTTCCGAGAGGTTTGTGGTAGGGGAAGGAGGGTACGGTCCCTATGGATGCCTTCCACACTGGGTTCCGGTCTAAATTGGGTAAATAAAAAGAAGGTTATGGAGTTTGTTGCGGAGGGCACGGTAGCCAAGAGGTTACGCGCAGGAACTGCACTTGGTAGGCCCGGGTTCGATTCCCGCCACTGCCGAAACTGCCGCCGTGTTCACGCGGAGTACGATCACGTTAAACATGTGGGACCGTAAGTAATTCCGAGAGGTTGGTGGTAGGGGAAGGAGGGTACGGTTCCTGTGGATGCCTCCCCCACTGAGTTCCGGTCTAAATTGGGTGGCACTTCCTGGCCGTCCAAACAGTTACCTTACACCTTTCTGGTAGTTCGCACCAACGAGTTTGCAACGATCAGAATTTGCCACGGTCAGAATTTTCAAGGGTAGCGAACAGGCTGGTCGCCAAAGGCGGCTAGTAAATAATAAAAGGCAATGTCTGTGTGTGTGTGTGTCTGTCTGTCTGTCTTATACACTATACGTTTCGCGACCGCGCGTCGGAGAGCTACGAAATTTGGCAATCGGAAACCCGGGGGGGAGGGAAGGGGACACATGAAAACCGATTTTCAAAATTTTAATTATTTTTTTATTTATTTAATGTTTTATGCGATTTCGACCGTTTTTTGCCCTTTTTTCTCCACGATCCAGACATCGTAGAAAAAAATAAATGACACCATCGGAAAGAGCAGAGAATTTCGAGTAAAAATATATCAATTTCAAATCTGAATTTCGATTTCTAATATTTTTTAAAGATTTTAAAACAAAAGTCACTTTTTGCTCAAGAAAACGATTTTTGGTTTTTAAATTCTCGCATCGTGAAAAGTACTCATAATTTCGACTAATAATTTACATTTTCAGAAAGGTCAAACATCTGGCATTCTTACAAGTCCAATCTGGTCCAGAAATAATGAAAATTGCCTTCAGGATGGCAATTTTAAAGACGCCATGATTTTAAATTTGTCGGCTACCGGCTCAGTTTCTCAACGGCATTTTCCGCCCATCCGCATTAGTTTCTTCCCCGTCTCCATGGAGACCGCGCTTTCGGTTTTAACTGAATTACGAGCATAAGTGTTGTATACATCGGGCGAAATTATTATATTTATATGATATTTTAAATGGATATTTTTAAATGGATATTTTAAATAATTTAAATGATTGAATTATGGTGGTTTGAATTGTGGTGATGTATTTGAAATTATTATATTTATGGATTGGTGGAACGATATGGTTGATTTTTTTTATTTTAAATGGATATTTTAATTTATGGATATTTTAATTTATAGATATTTTAAATGGATATTTTAATTTTATGGCTATTTTAAATGATGGAACGATGGAACGAGGATGGTGGAATTAAGAGCCTAGCATATGGTCGTTATAAATTTAAATTAGCGCGCGAGAATTGCACTCGGTAGGCCTGGGTTCGATTCCCGCCACTGATGCGGAGTACGATCACCTTAAACATATGGGTCGATAATTCCTTCCGAGAGGTTGGTGGCAGGGAAAGGAGGGTACGGTCTCTGTGGATGCCTCCCCCACTGGGTCCTGGTCCAAATTGGGTGAATAAAAAGAAAGTTATGGAGATTGTCGCGGAGGGCGCGGTAGCCCAGTGGTTAGCGTGCGGGAATTTCACTCGGTAGGCCCGGGTTCGATTCCCTCCACTGACAAAACTGCTGCCGTGTTCACGCGGAGTACGATCACGTTAAACATGTGGGTCCGTAAGTCCTTCCGAGAGGTTGGTGGTAGAGGAAGGAGGGTACGCACCCTGTGGATGACTTTCCCACTGGGTTCCGGTCTAAATTGGGTGAATAAAAAGAAGGTTATGGAGATTGTCGCGGAGGGCGCGGTAGCCCAGTGGTTGGCGCGCGGGAATTGCACTCGTTAGGCTAGGGTTCGATTGCCGCCACTGCCAAAACTGCTGCCATTTTCACGCGGAGTACGATCACGTTAAACATGTGGATCCGTAAGTCCTTCCGAGAGGTTGTTGGTAGAGGAAGGAGGGTACGGACCCTGTGGATGCCTCCCCTACTGGGTTCCGGTCTAAATTGGGTGAATAAAAAGAAGGTTATGGAGATTGTCGCGGAGGGCGCGGTAGCCCAGTGGTTAGCGCGCGGGATTTGCACTAGGTAGGTCCGGGTTCGATTCCCGCCACTGCCAAAACTGCCGCCGTGTTCAGGCGGAGTACGATCACGTTAAACATGCGGGACCGTAAGTCCTTCCGAGAGGTTGGTGGTAGGGGAAGGAGGGTACGGTCCCTGTGGATGCCTCCCCCACTGAGTTCCTGTCTAAATTGGGTGGCACTTCCTGGTAGGTCGTTCCTTCTGGTAGGTCGCGCCAGCGAGTGTGCCACGGTTAGAATTTGCCACGGTCAGAATTTTCAAGGGTAGCGAACAGGCTGCTCGCCAAAGGCGGCTAGTACATAATAAATAAAGGCGATAGCAGCATTCCATCTTTGCTGATTGTTGGCATTACAGTTTATGAATGGGTCGTAGCATGGATAAAATTGTGCAGCACTTTCAATCTGTTTTGATCTCAACAAATCAAGCATTCTCCTCGAATAAATTTCTTTATTAAATCCCGATTGATCAATATTAAACATCTGGTTATCGTTCAACTGCGAATCTTTAAAAAAATACGTACATCATTTAAAAATGCTTGTGAAGCATTTGCAATATGATCCTTTTCATGAATCTGCTTTAGAGAGACAATTTTAGTAGTTTCTCTGCTAACGATTCTATATTTCTTATTAAAATTCAGGAGCCATTAACTGGAAGCTCTGAATGACACTTTTACGGAGAGAGCTTTATCACAAGTCCAGCTTTTCATATTCGAATCATGCACCTTTACACGTTCATTTACCTGCGCCTTATGCCCTGAAACTTTTTAAAAATACATTTTTTAATTTCGCATAGTTTGTGCCTCTTATCAACGAATTTGTTGATTTGATTTTTTCACAAATACATTTGGGACAGACTTTTTACAAATCTATACCTGCTTTGAACAAATTGTAGTAAGCGATGTTTCATTTTTTTACTGATACGCCAGTATTCAACAACTGCTCGTTTAATTTCAAATGGAATACGCTAGGCGACCCATTTTCTACCTCCTCACCCACAAACATTTCATTGTTTTCATCTATAATGTCAAAATCAGAATCCTCAAAATCACTTTCGGCAACCGATGACTAGAAATACAGAGTGTCTTCTACTTCATCACTAACAAATATTTCACAAATAGATTCAGGTTCTTGTAAAGTTTCCATTATTTTATTTTTTACATTTATTTCGGCTTCTGTAAAATCAGTCAGCTCCATTTCTGGAACAGAGAATTCATGGTACAGCATCCACACCAGGTTGAACGCATTACTATCTGGTGACATTTTCTATTTGAAAGCCACTGCTGGTTTAAAAAAATTGATTAAAAAACATCGAGGTATTAAAAAAAAACAATTTCATGCGTAAGACATTTCATGCGCATCATTAAACAAAACAACAACACAAAATTATAATATATCGCTAATTTGTATCACTTACATAAAATAATAAACTGTGAGGAAGGCACGATTATACTAAAAATATATATTCAAACTCAATTTCAAATGCTTTTGAATGCAAACTATAAAAATCTGATGTAGGCAGCACATGACTTTCACAGCAGACTTATATCCACGTTCTCTTTATTTTAATAAAATTTATTTCACTTTTATTTCATTTTCGTTCTCATTCGGTAACCGAGTTATTTTCAAAAGTGGCGTAGAGAAAGTACGAAAAACTAAAATATCTCGAGAACGGCTAGTTCTAGTGTAATGGTGTTGGTCTTATTCTTTTCGTCCTTAAAAATTACGTATTAAACGAGCATTTAATGGATATATCTGAGTATACCTAGTTCTTTAGTTTAGATTTTGACGATTTTTGCGGGCCATTTTGCAAAAAAAGGCAGGTTATTTTTTTCCGAATCGTACCAAAATCTAATCAGCACCAGGGAACCCAAAAGTGACTTATCCACCGAATTTTGTGAAGTTCGGTCCATTAGTTTTTCAGTTAGAGTGGATACAGGATTTTGCGGACCATTTCGCAAAAAAAGGCGGTTTCTTTCATTCCGAATCGTACTCAAAACTAATCAGCACCAGACTCGCTCACAAGTAACTTACCTACCAAATTTTGTGAAATTCGGTCTATTAGTTTTTTAGTTAGAGTGGATACAAAATCTGCACAGACAGACAGACAGACACACAGACACACACACAGACGTCACGCTAAAAGTGGTTTTTTCGTATTCTAGAGGTCTCGAAACGTGTAGATCCGTCGAAAACTCGAGTTGCGATTTTCGGCATGATTCCAATACTTTCCCTATACATTACCATGTATTGCAGGGAAAGTAAAAATATTACTTTACAACAGATTTCAAGTCATATAGAGAAAACATGGACAGTGTATTTCAGAATTTGGCGTTTTTCTATGTATACTCGCCAAGTAGGGTTGCATTTGGCATTAAAGATGTTGACTTTGATTAA
Source organism: Amaurobius ferox (assembly GCA_951213105.1). Lineage (NCBI taxonomy): Eukaryota > Metazoa > Arthropoda > Arachnida > Araneae > Amaurobiidae > Amaurobius > Amaurobius ferox. Next base: position 102,528,667 of record OX578151.1, read on the forward strand.
TTCTTTACAGCTTTTCCGTTGCAATTCAGCAGCTATTATTTCACTGTCGATATTTTGAGCCATCTACTAACACCTGTCAAATTTTCGTCGAAATTTATGAGTTTAGCTAGGGAACGTTTCCTTGTCAGCTCAAAGCTAAAATTCAATTAAATATAGAATTAATTTTCATCAGTTGGATTTGAAGAATATAGTTACCACAATGAAATTGAAAACTAAATTTAGATTTATTGATAAAAAAATTGTCTGCTTTAACTACAAATTAAAATATCTCAATAATTGTTGATTGTACACCGGTATTATTAGGAAAAGTTAATATTTAAATAGTTTATTCTGCGGATGATGACAGTAGAAATTAGTATTTTGTATGCCTATCCGTTCTCGAGTTATACAAAGGTGGCTGGTGACTACAGCCACAAGGTGGCTGTAGTAGTAATATTCTCGCTAACATATCTTTGTTATTATGAATGTCATTTTAACTCTAATTCATATATTATATATATATATATATATATATATATATATATATATATATATATATATTGACGACCTAATTTGTAATATCATTGATGATTCCTATCCAATTAATATTGATTTTTACCCAACTAACCTAGAATTAATTCCTAATGAGCCTAGCGTTAGTCAAATTGTAAATTTTTTAGACCTAAATTTAGATATCCTCCATAATCATGTAATTACCAATCTATATGATAAAAATATTCTTACAACTTCACTATCATAAAGCTGCTATCATATCAATCTTGTAATTCTATTCAATTGTTTTGAAACATCATTTTAAAACAGCTATTTCGAATACATCGACTTTCTGATCCTCTGCTTCACTTTATCCACATCAATGATCTTAAACGCATTTGTCAAAATTACCAATATCCGGAAGAATTTGTAAATAATATTATTAATAATTTCAAATCTACCACGTAATAATTTGACACATGCATTATTTATCCTTGATTGAATAACTCATTTTTATGAATTTCACCCATTCTTATCACCTATCTTACCACTTGGCCTGAGTCTAATACTATTTACTATGATATTATTTACTGTTTACTATGTAATACATAGCTACTTCGGGATTAATAAGTGAAATACAAAACGTGCTTTAACGTTTCGTATTGAAGAACATGAAAACTATGCTGCACAACAAAAGCGGGATGGGGACGCTGGCTGGTCTTCCTCTACACACGTGTGCGGCGGTCATCAGCACTGAGAGAGAAACGGGATTTGTCGCTAAAGACAACATAGAATCGGACACTATCCATGTTGAACGAGATCGGCACCAATCCAGACGGTTCTGCCTATGTTGAGGGGTTAGTTGAAGACGCCTTAATGGACATCAATAGCTAATTCCACCTCCTCCAGTCGTCTCCGAATAGTGTCTCTTAATACAGGATGCAAGGACGATGATAAATGTCTTTGAAAGGGTGATAGAGACGCTATAGGTGTGGAAATTAATCATCTCGTGCCTGCACGATCCTCTCGAGCTGTTATCTGCCAGAGGCGTCCTGAGTCTCTGCGACGGTGATATGCATCTTCTCTGATCCACTGTTGCCATTACCAAGTTACAGCGATATCGCCCCAACTAAGATGTCGACGTATACGTCTATTGGACCAACTAGGTACACTTAGGTCTGTTATGGGATATCTTTCTAAATCCGACAATTGTTCGTTGAGTCGCCGTGTACATCTCAACGGTATCTTTGTACACCACTTGCAGTGTCAAAACAGATATATTGTTGTTACAAATGTGTAAAACCTTTCATGGCGCTTTGTCTCCGCGTAAGGAGAAAACACTTTTCCTGTCATTGCAATTTCGCAAATCATTGGTATTACGCATAAGGACAGATGCCGAACTTTGGCGACATTTTCGCGATCTGAGTTACAGATTTGGAAAAATAGCGCCTACTTGTCGACTTTTGACGAGTTTCCGAATCCGGTGAAACTTTCTAGAAATACCCACTAGTTTGATGATGATGCCCTCTTTCTAGATATTTCTGCATAATCCTTCATGAACAGAGAGGACGTAATACCAGTCAAAGTGATTTGTTAAATATATCAGTGTCTTGAGATAGTGTCATAACGCGATGGGATGTTATACGAATTTCTAGAGAATTTAACTGCTGTTTCATTTGTCTTGATATTTGTTTAGTGATCTTGCAAGATATATATAGTGTTTCAAGCTGATTATTGTATTCCACATTCATATTAGTAGTAGCATGATCCATCTCAACATGCAGAAACACAGTCAAATTTAAGTACGGTTTCAATTGCTCACTATTTCTACGCATCATTTTGTATTTTCACCCTGACCTCAAAAGATATTTAGCTTTCTGTGGCTTTATAAACTTACCGGATTCCCAGCGTTTATACTTTTGAATCAATATAGTCTAACTAAGATCGAGATCAGGTAGGGATTCAGCACTGCAATCTTTATACCTTTTCGAAATACTTTGCTTATTTTGAAACTGAATGACAACATCCCTCTGAACTTTTGGAACCAACAAATTTTTACTTATGAGAACTTTAATTCTGACCCTCCTCCTCATCAATAATTGATACAGTGATACCCCCGTACCATTTAATGGAGTATTCCCATAATCTAATAAAAAGGAACTTGGAACTTTTCTCAATTATATTTTTAGGCATATTTTTGGTTATCTGACACCCACCAGCGGCTGAAATTAAGTGCAAATAAATTTATGTGTGGTAATGAATAATTCCATAACACATCATAAGGTCTCATCATAAGGTACTCAGGCTGTTACTTCCAGCGTATTTGTCGACAATAACAACTTCTTCACACAGGCGTACCACCGGCCACACATTAAGCTGCCATAAGGCTTAGGGTTGGTCGTGTGGTCTGGATCTTCAAAACAGTACCAGCCAATGGGCCCAATGGGAAGAAATAAAGGGGGGTTAACAGAGCTGGTCATGTCTTCGTACAAGAAAAAAATGAGTATTGGAAAATGAGTCGATGAAAAGTTGGTAAACCAAGTGGTTTAAAAAGTTGATGATGAACAAAAATAAGAAGTTTTAAAATCAAAGCAACGGCAGACTCCTATTATGACCCTGACAAAGGTTGTTTCAGCAACGGATCCTACAATACTGATAGCATCCACAACAGGTACTCCCTTATTGCTCATGAGGAATTTGAATTTTTTCAAAATCAGTTTTTTATAAATCACTTCGAACTCATACTAAATTGAAAATGAATTGCAAAATTGAAATGAATTGTAAAATTGAAAATTAATTATAAAATTGAAAATTAATTATAAAATTGAAAATGAATTTTAAAATGGAAAATTAATACAATAGTAAAGTTATTAATTTAAAAAGTTTGAGAAAGCTATATATTTGTTGAAATAAGTAATTGTGTGGAAAATCAAAGGCATCTCTAATAAGTAATTTATAATTAATGTTTATCTTTTACGGATCAGGCTTATTTACAGGTTTACGCCAGAAAGCCCAACAGCTATAAGGATAATAATAATAATTTGGACGCATGACTTTGTACGCAAAGTTACGATCTGGAGCCCAAAATAAACCTAATTATTAATTACTAGTCAAACACTATTTGCACCATATTTGGTTGTTAATTACTTCTTCCATTTTTATGCGACACTTATAAAACTTGGGCAATAGCCGCACCGGGACAGCTGAGATATTAGTGAACATGTAACCCATAGATACACACAGCGTTTATTCCCACTATATTTCAATCGTGGGGCACATAGTTTCAGACGAACAATACGGTTGCGAATGACCTTCAAACTATATTTTAACTTGCTGCATCAATTTACAAAGCAGCTTTCTCGATTTTTTTTTCTACTAAAGGAACCACTGGGTAATGATTAAACGAATTATCATTTTATGTACATAGTAATATAAAACTATTTATGGTGGATAAAGAAACTTTATATTTTTGACGCAACTATAAATTTATATATCTCAAGAATTGTTTATTGTACACTGATAGATTTAAGAAGGTTTAAAATATGTTTTCTGCGCATGATGGTATAAAATCGAATGTTGCGTGTCTAGCCGTTTTCGGGTTATAACTGAAAGAATATCTCAATATTAAAAAAAGATTGGTGCAGCCGCTGACCAAATCCTTTTAAAATAGAGAGCTTTTCTGTCAAGGCTAGCGCCGGATCTATTAATCCGGCTTCAAATAATTTGCAATTTGGCATGATGGTTTAGAATGTATTGCCATGCGTCGCCTCATGTATTGGTTACAATATTAAGGTAAAAATATTTTTATAATACTTTTGTATGAAAATTTTCATATCTTCAAAATCTAATCTTTCATTGCTAAAAATGCTGTTACCATTCCAAACGAAACAATACCTGTCTCCATTTAATCCATGAACATTTCCAGCCTACTACCAGGCTTATCCAAATATTTGACGAATCTTGATGGCTCCGAGGGATGAATATTTTGCTTGAGAGCAACACTTCATTATTCTGATTTAATCTAAGTTTATCAATGCTTATTAATATGATTATTTAAATTCTTTGAATTTTAAATCCCAATAGGACTTTTCTAAACTTTCTTCATATATTAGAGTCTGGGAAAAATTTAATTTTAAAATTTATTATTCTATTGTTAATGCTTTATGATGGGATTTATATATGTTTTGATCTAGTTTAAAATTTCTACTTAACAAAGATTCTTACGATTTTTATATAAAATTCTTTAATTTAATATTGTTTTTTTCTAAAATTCTAATTATATCTATGATTAAAATTAAACTTGTTAATTCTTTCGGAATTGCCTGCCTGTGCGCAGAGTTTTCTAATTTGTTCTTTAAACTAATTTGGATAAATTTAATAAGCTAATTTTCTTTAAACTAATTATAATTACTTTTTATTTTTTTAATTTTAAAATCAACATCGACTGTAAATGGTAACCTTTGACCTCCATTATCTCAGTCTTCAGATGAAATTATAAAATTAGCTTCATTACGACCTGGCGAATTGTATAAATATTCTAATCTGCATAGAAATCAGTCTTTGAGTCGATAGCAATGACGTCCCTCTCGAATCTCGCTTCTTTAGAAAGAAAACGGACAGCAATAAATCTACTAAGGTTCACTTCCGTCATTTGCGATTATAAATATGTTAAAGGCTGATTGGTGAAAATTTTTATGTGTATAACATCTATGCTTGAAGTTTCAGTTGCGGAAATGGGGCGTTACGAAAGATGTAAAACACTTTGGACCCTTATACATCCAAACATAATAGATGAAAATTTATATATTTTGTGTTTTGTTTTGTCTGAAATAGGGTCCAAAAAATGATTATATAAAAATAATATAAACATTTTAATATTTTGAACATTTTTTTCTAAAATGATAGAAAAATATCTGTCAGAGCGATTTTTCTTCCATTTCCACTCAAAATACCTCAAAATACAATACCTCTCTTAACCTTTTATAAAAAAGCCTGACGTGTCGAATATAGTTGTTTCTGTATTAAGAAACATGAAACCGTTTTCGACAGTTATATCATGTATTAGTTTAGAATAATATCTACGAGTTGTAAGTAATTTATTCTTTTATTCAGGGCAATCATTTTTATATATTTGTATTACTTGACTTAAAACAGGACATTATTTGTCGCAGTTCCGAACTTTTTCAATACACGTTCGTCCACACACAAATGCCTAGGTGACTTATCTGAGTGAAATATTTCACTGTGTTAAATATCAGTGTCTACTTTTTCTGTATTGTAAGATCTACTGAGCAAATCCGCAAGATATACGTATTTTCCTAGTAAATATTGCACATTTAAATCATAGAATAACAATGTAAGATTCATTCTCTGTAATCAACTACAAAACATTATATTTATTCGTGACAGTTATTATTGATCTGTGTGTACCATTTAAGATTTGCAGAATCATAATACATAGCTACTTCGGCATTAATAAGTGAAATACAAAACGTGCTTTAACGTTTCGTATTGAAGAACATGAAAACTATGTCAAAAAACAGAATTTAATAAACAATTCTACTGTTCAACATTGTTATCAATTTGACTACCGTTTTGAGTTTTCTCCAGCAAGGATCATACAAAATACACGTAGATCTATGATCTTGACTTCTTTGGATCTTTTCATATCCAAAAAAGTTCAAGTAATTTAGTTAATGACTTGTCCAGTGTACTAATATTTTGTCCGCCGTCTGGCGGAGTATCTTGTAAAATCCCTACTTCCACTTTTCTTTGTTCTAATGATGTAGGTTTCTTATATGACGTTTTTAACTTATTTTTCGTCTTGTTAGGCGTCATGTATTCTTTTCCGGGCTTCACTCGTCTTGTCAGGATATCCCTGTTGTATCTCGACGCACGCCAATGCTGTGTTACTTCTAGTTTCGGATTGGTTCGACTGTTCTTCATGCTGCTTTATGATGGGCTCTGTTGTTTATTCAGGTCTTGAATATATTATCTCATTTGTTTTATCCTTTTGAACCCATTCCGCTTTTGGACTTCGGGTTTGTTGGTTCTCTTGCAGTGGCGAAAATCTTCAACGTATTCCCCGAAACATCTGTATGCTGCATTATCTTTTTATTTGTGTTTATATGCGCAGCTTACATTATTCCTTACTTCATGCTTGTTATTAACATGTACTTTTTCGACATTTTAGTTCCACATACTACTGCGAAATGATTAAACATATTACACTTCTTTCATATTTTACCATCAACAGGGCACTTCGTTCTTGGGTGACTGTAGCTGCACTTTTTGCAAAGAAATGTAGAGGTTTTATCATCTAATTCAGATTTCTTCAAAAACGTGCGTTTCCTTCCGAAACCCCTCTTTGAACTTGTTGCAGGCTTGCAATGATTTCGTAGAACACTCACAGTCGAATTATCATATAATGAAAGTAGTCAGACGATCACCAGTGGTTGAAATTAAGTGAAAATACATTTATTGGGGTGGAATAAATAATTCCCACACACATTATAAGGTCACATGCTTTGGTGGATCTCAGGTTAATACGACCAGCGTATTTGCGGCAACAAAAACTTCTTCACATCAGCTCACGAAACAAGGGGAAGAAATGAAAGAGAAGTCAACAGGGCAAGTCAAGCAAGTCTTAGTACAAGAAAGAAGAAAATAGTATTGGAAAATTAGTCGATAAAAAGTTGGTGAACCATGTGGTTGTATAGAGTTGACAATGAACGAAAATAAAAAGTTTTATAGTAATGGCAAAGACACACCCTAATGATGACCCTGATTAAGCGGATTCTAGCAACGAATTCTACAATAATGATGATATCCACAACAGGCACGTCCTTATGTCTCATGAAACATTCGAGTTTAGTCAAAACCAATTTTTTATAAATAATTTGTAGAGTCTCAAAGTGAGTCTCTGAACGATCTAGAGATCTAGGGGAAACGACTTGTTGTTGTTGTTGTTGTTGAGACCCAGACCGTCCGACCTACCAGAAAGGTGTAAGGTAACTGTATGGACGGCCGGGAAGTGCCACCCAATTTAGACCGGAACCCAGTGGGGGAGGCATCCACAGGGACCGTACCCTCCTTCCCCTACCACCAACCTCTCGGAAGGACTTACGGACCCACATGTTTAACGTGATCGTACTCCGCATGAACACGGCGGCATTTGTGGCAGCGTGCAAATCTAGCGCGCAAACCACGGGGATACCGCACCCGAGATGGCCAACAGCACACGGCGTTCCGAGGTGGTCACCCACCAAGTACTAACCGCGCCCGATGCTGCTTGACTTCGGTGATCTAACGAGAACCGGTGTTTTCAGCACGGTACGGCCGTTGGCCTAGGGAAACGACTTGTGTAATATCTCAAAACGATCTAGAGGTCTCTAGAGGTCTCAAAACAAGTCTCAAAACAGAGACATTCTAGATGTCTAAAAATAATTGAGGTGTTCTAGATGTCTCAAAACTTAGAAAGGTGCTCTAGAGGTTTCAAAACGTGTAGATCCGCGGAAAACTCGAGTTGCGGTTTTTGGTATGATTTCAATACTTTCCCTATACATTACCATCCATTGCAGGGAATGTAAAAGTGTATTGAAAAATGAGTCGATGAAAAGTTGGCGAACCTAGTGTTCGCCAAAATTTGACGATGAATGAAAATAAAATGTTTTTTGAATATCAAGGCAACGGCAGACCCCAATGATGACCCTGGCCAATGTGATTCCAGCAACGGATCCTACAATAATGATGGCATCCACACCAGATACTCCCTTATTTCTCATGAGGAATTTGAATGTTTTCAAAATCAGTGCTTTATAAATTACTTCGCCATCATACTGGCCTAAATTGAAATTGAATTGTAAAATTGAAAATGAATACACTTGTAAAATGATTAATTATGATGACGTTGACAACGGCGATTCTGGAAACGAATCCTACAATAAGGATGACATCCACAACATTTACTTCCTTATTTACTGTGCCGATTATTAATTTTGTTGATTAAAATTAAAATTGTCAAAAATGCATTTTACATTAAATTAATTATTTATTAGTATATTAATTAGTATATTAATAATCATGAGGGTTTCGAGTTTAGTTAAAATCAGTTTTTTATAAATTACTTCGTCATCACACTCGTCTAAATTGAAAATGAATTGAAAATGAAAATGAGTACAATTCTGAAATTATTAATTGAAAATATTTGATAAAGGTTTATATTTGTTGAAATAAATAATTGTGTGCAAAATCAAAGGCGTCTCTAAAAAGTAGTTTATAATTAATGTTTATATTTTAGGAATTAGGCTTATTTACAGGTTTACCCCGGAAAGCCCAACAGCTGGGTTGCACTTTGGACGTATAACTTTGTTAACAGTTACTAGCTCGAGTTCGAAATAACCTAATTATTAATTACTAATCAAATATTATTTTCACCATATTTGGTGCTTTGTTAATTGCTTCTTCCACTTTTATGCGACGACTTTGGCAATAGCCGCACTGGGATAGTTGAGATATAAGAGTGAACATGTAATCCATAGATACACACAGCGTTTATTCCCACAATATCTCAATCGTGGGGCACACTGTTGCAGACGAGCAATACGGTTGTGAATCACCTTCAAACTATATTTTAACTTCCTGCATCAATTTACAGAGCAGCATTCTTGATTTTTATTAGCTTTGCTTGCACAATCTGTAATGACTAAAGGAATTATCATTTTATGTACATAGAAATATAAAACTATTTATGGTGGATAAAGAAACTTTACATTTTAGACGAAACTATAAATAAAATATCTCAAGAATTGTTTATTGTAAACCAATAGAGTTAAGAAAAGTTAAAACATGTTTTCTGCATATGATGGTATAGAATCGAATTTTGTGTATCTAGCCATTTTCGAGTTATAGCTGAAAGAATATCTCAATATTATAAAAAAATATCGGTGCAGCCGCTGACCAAATCCTTTTCAAATAGAGAGCTTTTCTGTCAAGGCTAGCGCCGGACCTATTGGCTTCAAATAATTCGCAATTTGGCATGATGGTTTAGAATGTATTGCCATGTGTCGCCTCATATATTGGTAACAATCCGATAAAAATTTCGATTTTGTATGCAATTTTAAGGTGAAAATATTTTTATACTACTTTTGTATGAAAATTTTCATATCTTCAAAATATAATCTTTCATTGCTAAAAATGCTTTTACCATTCCAAACGAAGCAATACTTAGATGGTTTAAATTTCATTGTTGAAAACGCTGTTGCCATTTCAAAAACAGTAATATTGAAGTTATTGATTTAAACAATCTAAATATATATTAGTCTAAATATATATTAGTTAGTCTAAATATATATTAGTTAGTCTAAATATGTATTAGTTATTCAGATTTTTCTTTGAATATTACTTCTTTTGAAATGGCAACAGCGTTTTCAACAATGAAACGTTATTGTTTCTGACAATAATGCTTCCAAAACGCTCTGCCTGTTTCTAAAGCTGCTACGCAGATCTAACGAAAGGACTTGCGAAGCAAGCTTCAGAGATAAATGAACTGCAATTGATAGTGTGAAGAGAAATGGAATGTTTCTCCTTAATTAAACATTAAGAAATGGAATTAATAAAAGGGTGACGCAAACGGCAGTGCGTTGCTACTGTTCTTGGGGATCTCGGTCTTCAGGTTTCGGCAGCCAAGAGCCAGGCCCTGGTACTTGCCACAACTGGCGTCTTGGTTTATATTTTAGGAATAGTGTTTTATTACATGTTGATGCCGGACTGTGCAGTAAGTGGGTTATATACCGGACGCAGGACTTTATACGCACTATTGCGATCTCAAGCACAAATTAAGTTGATTATTAATAACAAGTTAAATAATATTTTCGCCACATTTGGTGTTCTGTTAATTGCTTTCTTTAAATCTTTTTTATGAGCCCCTTATAAAACTTGGGTCAGAATCGCAGCGGGGTAGCTCATATGTAATAGGGAACGTGTAACCCATAGATACATTCACGTTGCACAACTGTTCGGAAAATACGGTTGTGAGTCATCTCCAATCTACATTTTATCTTACTGCGTCATTTTACAGAGCAACGTTCTGGATCTTTGGACGACTAAAGAATAAATCTCGAATAAACGAACTATCATCTTATGTCTGTAGAAATTTAGAATTATTTTGGGTAGATAAGAATAACTTTATATTTTAGGCGTAACTATAATGTAAAATATCACAATTGTTGATTGTACACCAATAGACTTAAGAGAATTTAAATAAATTATTTATTTTGCGCATGATGGTAAAAAATAATATTGTGTGTCTAGCCGTTCGCCAGCTATAGATAGAAGAATGTTAGAGAAATAAATTCCGATCCCCACCGGAAGATATACTGCAAATGAACGATTCTAAGCTGTAATAGCAACCTCGGTCACCAGTTCAGCACACGACCAAATAGTTAATGGCTGACGCCACTCCGCAGCGCCACACTAATAAGTCAGCCCTCCAGTCGCCACATTGACACCATCACGACCCAAAAGAAGCCCGGGGACGGGAAGGGAAGAGCAACCACTTCCAGCATTCCTTGAGTGTCACCCTCTGAGTGGAAAGAACTTTTTTAAGCATGATAAGCACTGTTTTCAAATTTACAAAACAGTAACTCCATATTGAACTGCATACAAAGTATTCTCATGTAGTCGGAATGTAGTTCCGTACAGGAGGTAACGACGAACAGAGCTGTTCGGTGACGGAATATTTCCTCCCGAATGGATACTCCAAGCTGTAATGCTTCGTTGTTCTAACAGTCAAACTAAATAGCTATAACAGTGGTCTTCAAACTTCTAACAACTTAGGAACCTTACGCTTAAAAAATTTTTTTTTGGAACCCTAGTACAAAAAATATGCCCCGTAAGCATAGTGACGTAAAGACTTTAAGCATAGTGACTTTAAGCATAGTGACTTAACAGAAAATCTCGGTACCCCCTCTCCCTCCGCAAAAATGTTTTGAAGCTACATTTACAAAAATTAACTACCGAAGACTGGAAATTAATTTTGACCATTATAATCATAAAACCAAATACTAAATACAAAAATAAATTATTAAAAACATGTTATTCAGATTTTTTATTGAATACAGCTGAGGTGAATTTGCCGGCTCTAAAAAGCCGCCACTGCAGTGAAACATACAAGCATATTTGTAGGCATAAATGCAAGAAAATACAAAATTCGGAATATATCTAATTCAGAAGTAATACTGGAAGTAACTAAATTTAATGGTTTGAATGCGCTTGCTTCTTGCTAGACAACTTTTGAAAATCAGGCTTAATTGTTGTTATTTGCAAACGCATTTATCAATTATCGAAATTTTTGAATAACAAAAAATTTAATAAAAGTGTTATAAAATCTTATAACAAAAATGTAAAATTTTATTAAAAAAGTCGCGGAACCCCTGAAAACGTTTAGCGGAACCCCGGGGTTCCGCGGAACACAGTTTGAATATCACTGAGCTATAAAGTGCCAAGCAATACTTGAGACAAGGTATTCCAAACTATATATAATAAAAAAATACATAAAATTTCCAAGCCACAAAAAATACAATTAAGTGTTCTTGTTATAAGTGGAACTAGGGCGGCATGATAGCACAGATAGAACACTCGGCTACAGAATATCACTGACGTACAAGCAAGCCGTCAGATTAGCTTGCAGCACAATTAGAGGATATCGGATGTCCTATGATATGGTTCCGCAGGCTATCACGCCATGTGTGATGGCAGTGTGCCGCTCCCCAACAAATGCGGGATCGGAACGATGGCCAGTCTACCTCTACATACGTATGAGGCGGTCGTAAGCACTGACATAGAATCGGAATTTGTCGCTAAGGACAACATGCTTCCAATTGGACACTATCCATGTTGACCGAGCTCTGCATCAATCCAGACGGTTTTGCTTCTGTTATAGGGTCAGTAGTAGGCGATTTAATGGACATCGACACCTAATCCCACCTTCCCTAATCGACTCCGAATAGTACCCATTGATACAGGATGCATGGAGGATGGAAAATGCCTCCAAAATGGTGATAAAGACGCCATTGGGGTGGACATTGCTCTCCTCCTGCCTGCACGATCCTCTTGAGCTGTTGTCTGTATAAGGTGTCCTGAGTCTTTGCGACGGTTACGTACCTTCTCTGATCTACTGTTGCCAAAACATAGGTACTATCTAACTAAGATGTCGACGTATACGTCTGTTGGACCAATCAGGTTCACTTAGGCCTATGGTGCGACGTCTTTCTAAATCCGACAATTGTTCGTAGAGCCTTCCAGTACATCTCGAATGCATCTGTGTACGCAACTTGCCGTATGAAAACAGACATATTGTGGTTACGAATGTATAAAATCTTTCATTGCGCTTTTCCTCTGCACAAGGAGAAAACATTTTTCCAGACATTGCAATTTCGCGAAATATTGGTATTGTGTGAAAAGACAGATGCCGTACTTTGGCGACATTTTCTTGATCTGAGTTACAGATTTGGAAAAACATCGCCTACTTGTCGACTTTTGACAAGTTGCCGAATCCGGTGGAACTTTCTAGAAATATCCACTAGTTGAATATTTACGCCCTCTTTCTAGAGATTTCCACGGAAAATATATAAAGAAATCATCTTTCATGACAGAGAGGACGTAATACCATTCAAAGTGAATTGTCAAATACTTCAGTGTTTAGAGAACATAATTGGATGTTTTGCGAGGAAGTTGAACATTGCATTGCTGTAATCTATAAGAAAGTATTCCCATAATCTAACAAAGAGTATATTGGATCTATCCGACTAAATTATATTTTTAAACATATTTTTGTTTATCAGACGGTCCTCAGTGGTTGACATTAAGCGCAAATAATTTTATGTGGGCATTATTTACTTTAATTACATCATAAGGCCTTCAGGCTCTTACTTCCAGCGTATCTGCTGCCAATAACAACTTCTTCACATAAGCATACCAGCAAATGGACCCAAGGGGAAGAAATAATGGGAGGATCAACAGGGCAACAAGTCAATACTTTGTGCAATAATGAAAAAATAAGAAAATTGGAAAATGAGTCGATGAAAAGTTGTAAACCAATTGGTTGCAAACGGAAATTAAAAGTTTTAAAACCAAGGCAAAGGCAGACATCAATGATGACATTGAAAAAGATGATACTAGCAACGAATTATACAATAAGGATGGCATCCACAACATTCACTTCCTTATTTATATCTTGAGGGTTTCGAGTTTAGTCAAAATCAGTCTTTTTATAAATTAATTCGTCATCACACTCGCCTAAATTGAAAATGAATTGAAAATGAAATTGAATACAATTGTTAAATTATTAAATGGAAAATTTTGTGAAAGGTATATGTCTATTTAAATAAACAATTATGTGATGAAAAATCAAAGATGTCTTTAATAACTATTTTATAATTAATGCTCATTTTTTAGGAATCATGTTTATTTACAGTTTTGCTTTGCACTGTCCAACAGGTGGGTTATAAGTTGGACGTATGATTTTGTAGGCACTGTTAGGATATCGAACCAAATTAACGTAATTATTAATTACTAGTTAAATATTATTTTCACCATATTTGGTGTTCTGTTAATTGCGCCCTCCATTTTTATGCGACAAAAACTTGAGCAAGATTCACACAGGAATACCAGGAGAGCTCACATGTAAGAGAACGTTTAACCGATATACACAGCGCTTATTCCAAATACACTTATCCCCCGATTTACACGGCACTTGTTTTACATGATTTCGCTTTTACACGGTTTATAAATTAACAGATTTCAAAAAATTGATAAAAATGCATATTCCGCTCTATATACGCCTATACAAAGATTTGATGACATTTTTGAATTTTATTCCTTTGGTAACACTGATGAAAACAACAGGGGATTCCCGGTGTTGTAAAATATATACATTTAGGGCAGGGTTTCTTAACCTGTGGTTCATGGACCCCTTGGGGGTCCATGGGTCATATTTTGGGGGTCCGCCGACTGATCCTAATTTTTAAAATGTTTGCATCAATATTTAGCCAGCAGTGGCAATCCGGACCTACTTCATCCTTAGCGCGCTCTGTATGGCAACCCTGTTTCTTTTTCCGCTCCTCCGGAGAAGAGAATTTGAGGCGCTTTTTCGCGCATGCTCATTTATTTCTCTTTTGTTTTAGCCTTTTCATTGGTCGATAATTTGTTTGAGTTTGAAATAGCGGTATAATTTTAAACTTGATTCACGATTTTATTTCCGTTGGATCTGCCCTGGGGGTAAGACGTACATTTATTTTTGTCTTTCATCTGTTTGTGAGTAGCATATTTTTTTGATGTTTTCTTAGCTTATATTATTGCTAAATGCTTGATTTCACTATGGAATTTGCTCTTGCTGAAGTTTTGAATGCGAAAAAAAATATTCAGTTGGCTATTTTAGTGTTTTACCAGTCATGGGTAAGAAAGCGTTGTTAGAATAATGTATGAAAGAGGGAATGATGTGTTCTTAATGATGTGTTCTTAATGTTTGTTCTTAATGCTTCATTTGATTATTTGATATTTTTTGTAGCCCAAAATGTCCAAAAAAAGGAAGTATGATGAAAATTATGTAAAATATGGATTCTGCTGCTTGAAGGAATCGGACGGTGTTGAAAAGCCACAATGCTTTCTGTGTTGAAGACCCAGACCGTCCGGCTCGCCCTGAGGGCTTGAGCAACCATTTGGACGGCCGGACTATTGGAAAAGTTTTAGCAAACGCCAGTATGAAACCGGCAAAATTGATATCTCTTCATCCTGAAAATGCATCTAAAGATCTAGAATTTTTGACAAAGAAGAAAGCCCAGTTTTCGAAATCTGGAACATTAACCAAACTTGGATTTGGTATTCCACAAAAACCTTTGGTTGAGGCATCTTTCAGAGTTGCATATCGTATTGCCAAAAGTAAGAAACCGCATACTATTGGAGAGACATTAATTAAGCCATGTGCGCTGGAAATGGTTGAATTAGTTTGTGGACTGGAACAGAGAAAAAAACTTGAGGCTATTCCATTGTCCAAGGATGTGATACATTCAAGAATAGTTGAAATTTCTTGCAATATCTTGAAACAGGTCATCGATGAATTGAAAGCATCGCCATTTCCCTTTAGTATGCAACTGGATGAAACTACAGACATCTCGAATTGTAGTCAACTTCTTGTTTTTGTTCGTTACGTGTCTGCTGATACTATCAAAGAAGAATTCTTATTTTGTGAGCCTCTTTTGCAAACTACAAAGGCAGTTGATGTTTTAGCGATTTTAAATGTTTTCTTTTCCAAACACGACTTCGACTGGAAACAAAAACTCCATTCACTTTGTACGGATGGAGCACCTGCGATGCTTGGCAATAAATCTGGTTTTGCCCATTTGGTAAAAAAAGAGGCTCCTAATGTTATTGTTACACATTGTTTTTTACATAGACATGCACTGGCTACAAAAACTCTTCCAACCAGCTTAAAAGAAGTATTGTCAATAGTTATTAAAACTGTGAATTTTATTAGAAGTAGAGCTCTTAATCATCGTCTTTTTAAAACACTGTGTCAAGAAATGAACGCAGAACATTAGGTACTTCTGTACCACACGGAAGTGCGCTGGCTGTCACGAGGGCAGGTTTTGAAACGAATTTTCATGTTGAAGACAGAAGTATCACTTTTTTTAGAAGAAAAAGATAACTCACTCTTCGAATATTTCAAGAAAAAAGATTTTATATGTAAATTGGCTTACCTAGCAGACATTTTTAACCACATGAACGATATATGTCTTTCAATTCAAGGGCCTGATACAACAATTATGGATGCCACTGGGAAACTACAGGCATTTTTATTGAAAATGTCACTTTGGAAAATTAGAATTCAAAATGGGATATATGCAAACTTTCAAATGTTGGACGAAGTGCTTTTTGAAAATGGATCTCGGCAAGATAGTTTGTTATTGAATAACTTGAAAAATGAAATCTGTGAACACCTGGAAGTACTTCAAGTTTCATTTGAAAAATATTTCAATTCGGATGGAATAAATATAAAAGATGAGTGGTGGATTCGTAATCCTTTTCTTTGAGATATTGACTGTATCGATGACATGAACCTTGCCAAAGATGAGCTAATTGATTTGAAAACAAAGTCGTTGTTAAAAATGGATTTCGATTCAAAAACTCTTGGAGAGTTTTGGTCTTCTTTAAGAGAAGCCTACCCATTGCTTGTAAAACGAGCTATGGCAGCCATTATTCCGTTTGCTACAGTGTATCTTTGCGAAGCGGGATTTTCCACACTTGTCACAATAAAAACAAAACATCGAAATCGACTGAATGTCGAACATGATATGCGCGTTGCTTTGTCGACAACCATCCCTCAATTCAATCTGCTAATCAAGGAAAAGCAGCAACAGCCTTCACATTAAAAATTTTAATTTCTTCAAATTTTTATACTATTGAAATAAAAATATTAAAATAATTAAATAATAAAACAGAATATATTTTGTAATAAATGATGTTTAAGCAATTTTTTTTTCACAGAGGGGTCCGTGACATATTTAAAATTTTTAAAGTGGTCCATTGTGCCAAAAAGGTTAAAAAACACTGATTTAGGGGATCCCCCGTAATGGGGAATCTCCGTATAGGGAAATCCCCGTATGTATTTCACAACAGTTAAGCTATCTGGTTCATGCAAGTACATAGTGCAGAAACATTTTAGCAGCAAAGCTTATATTATTGTGCGCTTATCTTTTGAACTGGTAAGTTTTCAACATTTATAGTTTTTCTTGCATCTTTATAGTTTGCGTAAATTTGTTACGGTTCTATAATGTCAAAGGACTTGACGAGAAATCAAATGAAAAGAAAAGTTATTTCTTTAGAAACTGAAATTCAAATATTAGACCGTCTACATAATAGAGAAAGAGTAACGGATGTTGCTAAATTTTACTCCATGAATGAAGCCACAATAAGGACAATAAGAAAAAATGAAGACTCCATTAGAAAAAGTGTAGCAGCTGGAACCTGCAGCAGTATGAGTACGACTTCATATGTTAGAGATGTTACAATGGAAAATATCCGGCCGTCCAAATAGCTGCTCTTAGTCCTCTGGACGAGTCGGACGGTCTGGGTCTTCAACAATGGAAAATATGGAAAAAGCCTTAGTGATATGGATAGAAGACCAAACTCAAAAGCGAATCTCGATCGACACCAATGCTGTTACAAATAAAGCTTTGAAGATTTATCAATCACTTAAGAATCAGTCGCCGTAGACTTCATCCGATGAAAAGAAGGTATCTTTTTCCGCAAGCCATGGGTGGTTCGAGAGATTCAGACAAAGACATTCTTTACATAATCTGAGAATGCAAGGTGAAAGTGCATCTGCTGATTCGGATGCGGCACAACAATATCCGGCAAAACTTGCTAAAATCATTGCCGCTAACTTCTGCACTTCTGATCAGGTTTTCAATGCTGACGAGTCCGGATTAAAAAATGCCGAAAAGAGCCTTTATAGCCAAAGCTCACAAATCAACTAGTGGTCAAACAGTAGCGAAAAGTCGTATAACAGTTATTTTCTGTTGCAATGTTTCTGGCGGCCATATGATGAAACCATTGGTGATTAACAAATCAAAATCACCACGATCATTCAAAGGAATAAATATCAAAAATCTTCCCGTCTATTGGATGGCTAATAGAAAAGCCTGGGTCACTGCCATAGTTTTCAATGAATGGTTCCATAACTTCTTTGTTCCAAATGTCAAAAATTATTTAACTAAAAAGGGATTGCCTTTTAAGGCTCTTCTATTAATTGATAATGCACCAAGTCATCCTCCAGATTTACAACACGAAAATGTGAAAGTTGTTTTTTTACCAAAGAATGCAACTTCCTTATTATAGCCGTTAGATCAAGGGGACTTTTAAAGCACTGTACATCAAGCAAACTTTCAGGTATATCTTAGAACAAATGGAGAATGATGAATCTCTTACTCTGCTGGATGCTTGAAAGAAATTTACAATTTTAGATTGTGTTAAGCATGTTAGACTGTCATACACTCAGATCAAACAATCAACGATCAACGCCTGCTGGAAAGCAATATGGCCGGATGTTGTTGAAAGTGGAAATAATAAATCACCAATAGAGCATGAATATTCTCAGATCACTGAGTTGGCCCATACTATAGGAGGAGAAGGTTTTGAAGATTTAGCTCAGGCAGATATTGAAGAAATAATGGCTGGTGAAGAATTGAATGAAGCTGATTTAATTAACGTGATTCGTGAAACAAACAAACATGATGAAGACAATGATTCTGATGAAGAGCAATCTGAACCAGTTGCGTTCACAGCAAGAATCATAAGCGTAGGACTTGATTTGGGAAGAAAATTGGCCAACCATTTCTTAGAATATGACACAAATGTTGATCGAGCTCTCTGATTCCAGCGAGACCTTCGTAAATGCTTAAATCAATATGAAGAGGTCTATAAAGGTTTAGCAAAAAAACCTACGCAATTGTTAATTACTGATTTCATGACAAAGTCTTGTCAACCCGAGATCTTGTCTAATTCGTCAACTATTGAGCCGGAATCGCATCAAGAAAGCTCAAGTGATGAAAGTGACATCATACCTATCAGAAAGAAAAGACTGATAGTACATGAAAGTGATGACAGTGATTAAATTTATAATTAATTTTTAAGGGTCTTTTGTTTTTTTGTTCTTTGTTCCTAATGTAAAATGAATTAAATATGTTATATGTCTACATTCATATGTTTGTTGTTTTATAAACTAAGTATAATTTTAAGTTTTCTAAAATGTCTTACTTTTGTTTTACCTAAATAAATGACTGAATCATGCACACTTTGGGGTTATTTTCGTTTTACACGATTTTACTTAGTAAAATCCAAGATTTTAATTTACACGGTTTTGTGGAGAACCTATCTTCCGTGTAAATCGGGAACAGGTGTATATCTTATCTGCGGGGCACAAAGATTCACGCGTGCAATATGGTTCTTAATCACTATCTACCTCTATTTTAACTTGCAACGTCAATTTGAAAAACAGCGTTTCTGATTTCTTTTTAATGAAATTGAAGTTATACATATGATAAATCGAATTACCGTTTTATATATATATTATAATATAAAAATATTTATGGTGGACAAAAAACTATAAAATAAAATATTTCAAGAATTTGTTTTTGTACACAAATAGAGTTAAGAAAACAAAATAAGTTTTCTGCTCATGATGGTTAAAATCGAAGGTTATGAGTCTACATGTTTTCGAGTTATAGTTGAAAGAATCTCCCTCTCTTAAGTAGTTTATATTAGTAGTCTCTAATAAGTAGTTTATAATTAATGCTTATCTTTTAGGAATTCGGCTTAATTACAGGTTTACACCGGAAAGCACAACAGCTGGGTTGTGCTTTGGAAGCATGACTTTGTACATTTACGATCTCGATCCCGAAATAATCTAATTATTAATCACTAGTCATATATTATTTTCACCATATTTGCTGCTCTCTTAATCGCTTCTTCCATTTTATGCGACATTTATAAAACTTGGGCAATAGCCGCATCGGGATAGCTGAGATATAAGTGTAAACATGTAACCCATAGATACACACATCATTTATTCCCACTATATCTCAATCATGGGGTACACAGTTTCAGACGAGCAATACGGTTCTGAACCACCTTCAAACTATATTTTAAATTACTGCATTAATTTACAAAGCAGCGTTCTCGATCTTTCATAGAACCAGAGGACTTATTTGTTGTGATAAAACGAATTATCATTTTATGTACATAGTAATATAAAACTATTTATGGTGGATAAAGAAACTTTACATTTTAGACGCAACTATAAATTAAAATATCTCAAGAATTGTTTATTGTACACCAATAGAGTTAAGAAAAGTTAAAATATGTTTTCTGCGCATGATGGTATAAAATCGAATGTTGTGTGTCTAGCCGTTTTCGGGTTATAGCTGAAAGAATATCTCAATATTAAAAAAATCTCGGTGCAGCCGCTGACCAAATCCTTGTCAAATAAAGAGATTTTTTCTCTAGCGCCGGGCCAATGTCTTCAAATTATTTGCAGTTTGGCATGTGATTTATAATGTATTGCTATGTGTTGCCTCATAATTTGGTTATAATGAGATAAAAATTTCAATTTTGTATACAATTTTGATGTGAAAATATTTTTACACTACTTTTGTATGAAAATTTTCTTTTTTTTTTGTCGTATCTCCAAAATCTAACCATTCAATTTTGAAAATGTTGTTGCCATTACAAAAGAAGTAATATTTAGATGGCTTAAATTTCATTGTTGAAAACTATGATGGCATTTCAAAACTGTAATATTTACATTATTGATTTAAATAATTAAATATATATTAGGTATTCAGATTTTTCTTTAAAAAATACTTCTTTTGAAATGGCAACAGCGTTTCAACAACGAATCGTAATTGTTTCTGACAATAATGCTTGCAAAAACTCTATATTTTTTTGTGAAGCTGCAATGCAGGTGTATTGAAAGGATTTCAGCGATAAATGAACGGCAATAGATAGAGGGAGGAGATACCGAATCCCGGGGCTTGGCAAGCATAACTCACAGGTTTCAAAATCAGTAGTGTGCACCGGCCGGGTTGAAAGAGCTCGGGAAGCGATCTGCGGTGAGATGCACCAATTATGGTATGACCCTAACGAACTTAACACGCCTGTGCAGCAGGCGTTTAGAGGAAACACATGAAGCGATCTCATCGAGAGCCAGCGAATAGGAGGCGAAGCTTCCCGACTCAAGAAGCGAGTTACGGGGTCGACGAGGGTCACACAGCAAAGGAATGTGCGGTTAGTCTATTAAATATGCGCAGAAGCCGTGAATAAAAAAAGCTCAATAAGCCGAATCGATCGAATAATGAGCGCCCATGGACAATGGACAGATCTCTTGAATTCCAGGAGTTTGCAAGCATTAACAAGCTGTGGATTTGGGACTAGGTTGTATTAAAGATCCTGCGACACGGATTCGGGGGTTAGCAAACGTCAAAGAACACTGTGCGAAGCGACAACAGGTATAAACGATTTGTGTACTGCATTACGAACAAATGGCAAAAAATACAGTTTTGAAATTTTACACATGAGCCTATAAATGTGTAAAACGGGCTAAGAATTTTGTTTTAGACTAAATCAGTGCTATATTATTAAATTTTGCAATCCCAGTATAAGTAAAATTTCAATTGATTAATCAATCCTCATTTTGCTGTGATTGGTTTATGTCTAAAACCTCACGTCTACGTCAAAATATGGTTGAGTACAACATTGTTTAGTACACTTGGAACAATTTTTGCAATGATATGCCTCATTGACCTTACTAATACTTATACTTTACGGAAGAGTTTAAAGAGTTTGCGAAGCAAAATCAAAGGGCATCCAGAACTTCAGCGAACAAGAAGCAGAGTCCGACAGGCGGATTTCACCTGGGTAGCAGGCGTGATGAACGAGCTTTCAAAGCGAATTTATTGATCGTCAGTTAAAAGGAGGCGAAGCCACCGATCTCTGGGAGTAGGCGTTAGTTAGCGTGTTTAAATAGTTTGCGAATGGAGTACCGGAGTTGCATAGCTTCTGAAAGAAACAGGAATAAACCAACGGAATATCCTTGCGTAGAATGTGAGATAAAACATGGGGCCCGAACTCCGGGAGTTGATTAGCATTATGGAGATGAGGTCATGTGGGGTGAGGGCATGTGAGGCCTAGTGGGGTAACATAGCTCACAAATCTGTTTTCGTGACAATGGCGGTCAGAAAACCAGAACCGAAGATTCAGCAGCTGTGTAACATGCATAACGGAAGATCTGGCTAAGCCATCTCCTGCGTTGAATCAGCTGCGTAGAACAGAGAGCGGAGTCATCGAGCCCTGGAAGAATACCTTTCAATTGCAATGTTGTGACAAGAATTAGCGTATTCCCCAAATTTAATAATTACCTTCACAAAGTATATTCTCTCTACTTTGGATGGCGTAAATGTATGGAAATGTTCAAATCTTGTGATCGCTTTTTTGCCTAATTCCCAATGGCTAATCGAATAGAAACTTTGCATACTTACGTATTCCTGGTGTCAATACAATATTCTACCAAATATGAGTTGACCCCTGTCCCCCCCTCGCCTCACCGAATCTTTTGCCCTTAGGTCAAATATTTCTACACAGCTTATAAGCGTCATTATGACAAACTTTGTCATGAGCGTGGCAAATTGGGCAAGCACGTTATTAGCTTAAAGCTCTTGGGATCAGTAGGGATTTGACCTTAGAGAGCAGGCTTGTGACCTCGGTGTTGAACCATTCTTCTGGCTCTACCTCTCTATTTATGATCTTCTTGCATTCTTTCGTTATAATGGGATGGAGTACTGTATATTTCTTGATGAGGAAATTGTACATCCTGTCAACCTCTGTCGCTTTCCAGTTGAGCAACTTATCAATTAATTATAGTGAGAGACCAGGATTCACGTAGACGATTTTATATGTGGATTTATGATATCTAGCAGGCCAAACAATGACATCAGACTGCAAGACGCCAATGTATTGCAACCTTAACCCGAGAGGTCAGCAGGTGCCATAAATAAGGGGGCATCAAGTACAGGTTGGGTCGAACCAGAGCAGTTACTGGAGGCTAAAAAAGCCATGGATTGGTTAAAAGGTTGGAGAAAGTGTTACAACGTTGTAAATATATCTGCGATAAAAAAATGAAAATGTTTTAAAAGCGTAGGATATTCAAATAATAAAATAGGTAAATAAATAAAGGCATGTCGCGAAGTTTGTTTACAAAGTGTGAGTCTACGTTGCTAGGGGAAGGAACTAAACTCGCAACACAACTCAACTCCACGATAAGCCAACTAGTAGTAAATAAATATGTGAGATAGGGGATAGTAACCACTCAACTCGTTAGCATCTTTTGAAAACGAAGCAAGTCAATTAGCTAAAAGTTGCAATAAGGTGAGGTTTTAAATTCAATTATATTAAGGTAAATACAATTTTAAAATAAGTAAAATAATGCAAGGAATTAAATAAGTTTAACGAAATTAGACAAAAAGTAAATTAAAGAAAAAATTAAATGAAATTTTAAAATTTAAATTATGCAACTGTTAATTTATGCAAGAGTTTAATAAAATAGGAGATAGTTGAAGGTTTAAAATTTAATTCGAAGTATGTTAAGATGGAAAGTTGTTAAAAAAACTATATGGCATAAGCGCACGAAAGACTGATTGTAAAATTGAGTACGTGATATAATTTACAAATAATAGGTAATAGGTATGACAGATATAAGAAAGTATTGAAATGATAAGTAATATAAAAGTAATAATCTCTATAAGCGATCTTGAGAAGTTAATTAAAATTTGAAATATAAAATAATACATTAAAGTAATTTAAAATAGTTGATAAATAAGCAATAAAATTGAAGACACATATCATAGAAAAAAAATGTAATAAAACAAAATCATCCTATAAGACGTACAAATGTTAAAAGGTCAGGCCGCTTTCGGGTATCACTATACCCTTCATCAGTGGCTTTATGAAAAATTACCGTGGAAACAAGCTCATATGTAGACCAGATTGGCAGACAAATCTGCATAAGTCAACTACGGAATAAGGGTAATATAAACAGACTATTGATTTCCTTATTTAAGGGGGCATAGGACCTTTAAACAGTCGAAATTCATTGAAAATAGAGCTATCTTTACAATTTTTTAATTTTAACCAGGTGTATCCCAGATGTTCAAATTTTTTTCTCTAAACATATAGAAAACCTTTCTTACTACACAAATTTTACTGAAGTCATATAATTATATGTACATTTTATATTGCTTTTTAAAATTTATACAATTTTGACAGACATAATGGTGTATGTAGCAGCCGCGCGCAGGATATTTCAAATAATATTATACTTATGGACTTCAATTTGATAATAATATATTTATAATCATTACATCTTTAATTTGTACACACTTTTTAAAATTTTGAAATAAATTTAATATTTTTAAAATTTAAACAAAATGACATTTTCCTTTTCAGTGTTAAAAAACATGAAATAAACCTCTTCACAATTCTTTTTTTACTATTTATGGTGAATTTTTGAAGTACAAATTATATATATGGATGAAACAAGCAAGTCCAAAAAATTTGAAAGTGATTAGTTAAATATATTTTAAGATATGTTGCGCGCAAGGGCTAAAATCACATATCTGAGAAAAACAGCTTTAAAGTTTAAAAATACATTCAGTGTTACTTATTATCTTATTTTACACCTTAAAATGCCTTTAGTTCACAAATAGCACCTTCCTATGTCTGTTATGTAAGAAAAATCAAAAATTTTCTTCCTTTTAGGGGCTACTTGAGCTCTATATGTTGCTTCGGAAAATCGAACAGACGTTTCGCGCAGTCGTTTCTTGTTAGTCAGATGAAGAACGTTTACTAAATTTTTGCATATTTATGAGGAATTTTTATCTATAAATTATGTATATAGATGAAACAAGTAAGAGCAAAAAATTTGAAAGTGATTGGTTACATATATTTTAAAATATATTGCGCGCAAGTGTTAAAATCACATATCTGAGAAAAACAGTTTTAAAATTTAAAAATACTTCAATGTTACTTATTATCTTATTTTGTACCTTAAAATGCCTTTGGTTCATAATTAGCACCTTCCTATGTCTGTTATGTAAGAAAAATCAAAAATTTTCTGCCTTTTAGGGGCTACTTGAGCTCTATAGGTTGCTTCGGAAACTCGAACAGACGTTTCGTGCAGTCGTTTCTTGTTAGTCAGATGTAGAACGTTTACTAAATTTTTACTTATTTATGAGGATTTTTTATCTATAAATTATGTATATAGATGAAACAAGCAAGAGCAAAAAATTTGAAAGTGATTGGTTACATATATTTTAAAATATATTGCGCGCAAGAGTTAAAATCACATATCTGAGAAACCCGCTTTTAAGTTTAAAAATATATTCACAGTTATATTCAGAGTTATCGCAGTTCGGTTAATTAATGTTTGGCTGTAGTTTATAATACATCCTGCGTTATATCTAATGTAGCATAAAAATGCACCAGACGCATAAGTAATTCCTTCCTCTTCCTCTTGTCGTTGAAAATCAAATGTTTTCTGCCTTTTACGAGCTTTTCGAACTTCATATGTACTGCTAGAGGCTCAAAAATCTGCTTCGTGTATCCGTTTCTTATCACTCAGATGCAAAACATTTAGTAAATTTCTGTTTATACTCAAATTTAAAGCATTCATAATTTTTATTATACCGTTACCACCATCATTGAATGTTATACTGGCAATATTTGTTGCTATTTGTGCAATTTCTCTCCCAGTATTTATATTTTTCGGGCAATATTTCCATATGAGGGAGTTTAGAGACTCATTAGGATTTTGAGTTCTCCCTCCAAGACAGCGTTTCAATAGATTTGGGTCTGAAAGGTCTTTAAATATTGGTTTTACCAACTCCATGACAGATTTTGGGAGGGAGTTCTTATGCTTGAAGTTTGATACTGTGTTCGAGTATGCTGCATGGTTGTACTTACACCAAGTATTTGGTCCCTTAGGACAAAAAAAGTGTTGTGGGTCACTGTTAGAGGATACCATATTCATCCATACAGCCCATATCCTTTGTCGCATTTTAAACAAATCATTTTTGTTTCCACGAATTGCATTTCCATAGTAGGAAGTCAATTTTTGAATATTGGCTTCCGTCAGCCGGCCCTTTCCTCCAATTGTCTTTCCATCTGATAGCTTCTTTCCAGCCATCTGGGTTTTCAGCTTTCTCAAACGAGTTCCCATTCTTTTTTGAATGTGACCTGTGCATTCAAGTTTTTCAACCGCTATTTCATTTCCATATGGTTTGCTATTCGATATTTGTGAAAATGTTTTCGTATCACCATCACCAATATAAAATTTGTACCGAACACCATGGTCTTCAATTGATCTGTTGAATATGCGTAACATTCCATCACATTCCATTTTTCCGGCACTACCCGAATGGTTTTTTGAACACACTATTTTATGATTCTTTTTCCACTTTTCATACCGAGGGCCACTTTTCTTACTTCTATAGTTGTTGCAACCTTTACAAAAAGAAGACATTACTTCGGTTTCAATAACCTTCCCGCTTTCTGCTCCGATCAGTGTACACACACCTACAAGAGACGAATGCTCCCTAGTTTTCCAACTACCATCTCCACTTACAGTAATATCTTTCGATCCATTTGATAATTCTCTTTCGTCCTGGATAGCAGTTTTCATTGAAGATTTAGCTACAACAGATGTGGCATTTAAAATCCTGTGATTAATTTTATTATATGATTTCTGAGAAACAGGCGCTGGAAGACCCATAGTTGAACAAAAAGTAGATAAAGCCGATAAACCCTGTCCTATACATCGCATAGAAAACACAGCTCTTCTGTTTATTTCTGGAATATTTTTCTTAACACCAAGCATTTTTGTATTTTTCACAGACTTTAGTTCATCACAGCTATCACAATATACAAGACATGTGGATGCTAAACCCATTGAAGATTTTTCAACTATATTTATTGTTCCATGACATATTTTACAGCACAAAACATTTGCAAGCTCCTTGAAAAGTACTGATATATTAACCATTCTATATTCATGTTCTTCAGATGAAATATATGACTTATCAACTGAAAGTTCATCTTTTGAGCTGAACAGTTTTTTACTTGAAGCACTTAGCTTAGGCGTAGAATCAACATTTTGCCGTTCGAACACTTTCGGATTGTTTTTGTTTTTAATTACATACATATTTCCTTGAAAACGCCTTCTTTTCGTTCTTTTACCAGAACAAGATTTAGTTGCCGGTGTATCCATTATTAGAAAGCAAAAAGCAAAAAGTTTATATTAAAAAATTGCACCAAACAGTCTTGTACGTTGAAGTTTACACAAATAAATATGCAAACGTGAAGAAGTTTGTAATGTACACTTATAAAATAGATTAACTGTATTTTAGTTCAAAGTTCTTATGCTTAAACAACATAAATGCAGAATATCAATCGTAAAAAGTAAGAAAATATAATGAAAAAAAATTGCGAAACTCAGAAGAAATTCTCCACGTTGTAAACAAGTTAACAGCGCTAGAATATAAACAAACTGGGCTGAGCAGTTCAGTAGAGGTGAGTAGTTGCCTTCCTACTGCTGTAGAAATAATTAAATAAATAATTAAGACATGGTGGTGGAAAAAGTATTAGATTTACGTGACACATCAGCAAACTGCAAACATAAACAAATAGTGATGTCCCTTTAAAAATGGCGGCGATGGCTGACATGAAAAAATTTTCAAAAGTGTATGTTGCATAACAGCTCATAACTTTCGAAATAATGCGAATTTTTGAATGCGGTTTTTTGCACAGTGTTCAGAAATGTTCAAATATTCAGAATAAAATAAAATTGAAAAATCGATTTTTTGAGGGTTTAAAGGTCCTATGCCCCCATAAGGGTAATATAAACAGACTATTGAAGATTAATCAATTAAAAAATTACAATAGTAAGTGTTATAAACGGGAGATTTAAAATTAAACATGTATTAAATACAAATACAAAGAAAATGCAATGAAAAATATATAAATTGTAGCAAAGCATAAATTACAATAAACTTAAACGTCACAGGTAATTATGTAGAGGTTTGGCACGCATGGAGTCGAGAACGAGTCGCCAAGCCTAACTTAAAATTTGTACAGGATTAAAATTACAAATGGAATCTCGGTAGATATAAATAAAAATAAATCTGATATGAGCAGCATAGGACTTTCCTTATATAATGCAATAAATTTCTACTTTTACAGTAAAAAAATATATTATATTTATAATACTCGTAGATATTTATGTTCTTTCGAAGATATTGAATTTACGTCAATTAGTCGTCATTTTCAGTGATTTACCGTCCTTATTATCCATTTGGTGAGTTCTTCGTTAATTTAGCAACATTTAAAAAAGTCGCCAAGATGGCGACATTCCACCAAATTCGTCGCCAAAATCTCGCCAAGCGTTTTGGACGGAGAAATAAGTTATTTTTACAGCAGATAGATGACTATTGGCGTTCAAATACAAAAGTATTACTCAAAAGTATCTTTTTCATGAATGGAACGAGCTAGATCCACGAGAATGATGTCACCCAATTTATCGCATGGTATTACATGTGAAAAGTGAACATGTTTCTCAATAGGAAAAAATAAATTTATTTTATATGAATTTTTGATAATTTTCTTTGAAAAATGTGCAATATCTCGAGAACGGTTCATGCTAGCGTTCTAAAATTTGTTTCAATCGTTTTCTAATGAAAAATTACATAAAATATGTCTATTTGCGTTATTTCATTAGAGGTTTTGATTTTTTAACGATTTTTTCAAAATTTCACTCGAAAATTTAGGGGCTGAACATTCGATTGCGTATAAAAACAATAGGCTTCCAGTATTACCGGATTGTAATTTTCGTACAACATATCGTTCGAATTGGTCCATTCGTTCGTCAGTTATCGTTTCCACATACACACACACAGACATCGCTGCAACTTCAATTCGATTCGTGATCAGGGATGCTTGAAGCATGCTCTCCCCTTGAAAACTCGAATTCGAATTTTCGACCCCGTCACAATACATTACATTATTGTATATAAGGAAAGTAATATAAAAGGTCATTTAATGAAATAAAACCATCTTATCAGACGTACAGATTGTATTTCAACGTCTTATAAGATGGTTTTATTTGATTAAATGACATTTTTATATATGTCTTTAGATATGTCTTTAGATTTATTGCTTATACAGAGGGTGTTCACATATTTATGTAACAACTAGCAGCATACCCGTCCTTCGTACGGAGTATATAATATAAAAAAACTTATAATTCGCAATCATGTGCAAATTCTGATAAAATATTAAATTTATTGCTCATAAAGAGAAGTTTAAGAATATCTGTTCTCACTATGCAAAATTATCTTCACGGGCAAATCTGAAGAATAAAATATCCTGGCCCCTTTTGTAAACAAATTCACACACAAAAAAAAGAATTGAATCAATATATGCAACCACGTACTACTTATATTGTCGCAAATTAGAAAATATGCCAGTGTGTTAGTAGAAGCTTAAACATATTGTAATATGAGTCTTAAAAATATTTACCAAAATAAAAAAGATGACGTAATAAATTGAAAGTATCAAAAATCCCCGTAATCTTAATACCAGAAGGTCGTAATTGATTCCAATATATGCCAATATATATAAAAATTTTGCCAATATACCTGTACTACTTATATTGTCGTAGATTAGAAAATATACCCGTGCATTTGTAGAAGATTACTTGTACAACGTACTATATATGAGTTTCAACAATTTTCGTCATAATGAAACAATGGCATAATATTTTGAAAATATCAATAATTCCTGAATCAACTGTCCCCGAAATATCAATAATAATGATGTTTAAACCTGAAGACCGTAATTGATATTATCCAGTCAAAAATGCAATGTCAATGAAATTTATTTTATATACATATTTTTATTAGATTTAATAAAAATCGTATGACACATAACACATTGGATCCGTTGCTAAGCGACATGATATCATCTGCTTCAAATAAATTGATGGAAATCATGTCGTCTGAATAATGTGATCTCCATGGAAGGTTTGGCGACATTTTCGTCTCCATGATATTTTTATGGATTTACAAATATTTTTATCAATTTAGTGATATTAAAAAAATTAGTTAAATGCGTTACTAAGTAGGATGGATGGACTGACCGACAAGTGCTACAGAAACATCATTACTCTATTCTAAAAAAGCAAATTTAATTTCATTGATTTGAGTCATTTTTATCAATTTGGAGATATTTCCTCAAATTTGGTAAAGTTTAAGAAAAGTTACCAAGTTATTTAGAGATATTCCGCTAAATTCGTAGCTCTAAATTTACAGATCTGAAGAATAAAATATCCATATCCCGTCTGTATATATATACTAAATGAAAACACTAAAATTGTATTAGAAGATACATACATCCGTTCTACTCTTTTTCTGCTTCAACAATCGGCTAAATGAATTTATTGGGTAAACACAATATATGAGTTTATTAGCTAACCACAATATATGAGCTTTGAAACCTCTTTGCTAAAATAAATAAAAGTGTGATGTACGCAGTTCGCAATATATATTATTAAAAGAACAATCAAACCGTTCATTTATTATGAGTTTATTAGCTAAACACAATATATGAGCTTGAAACCTCTTTGCTAAAATAAATAAAAGTAATGTCCGCTGTCCGCAATATATATAATTAAAAGAACAATCAAACCGTTCATTTATAAAATATATTTTTACATCCATTTATTTATTATACAAATAGAAAAAAAAATAATAATCATTAACAAACACATTTAATTCCATTCCTTTGCCGTGCAACATGATATAAGATAGAATCTTCCTCATAAAATGCGAAATTAAATAACCATTTTAATTTCTTTATACTTCTAATCGTTGAGTAAAAGTTTGTGAAATACATGGAGGTAGATTTTTCCATTTAAATTCATGTTTCAAACAATTCATGCTTTCCGATAGTGACTATTTAATGCAAAAATCCTGCATCAAACTCAAAAATAAAGTTTTAATTCCCTTTGACGCTTTAAACAAACGATTTTTATCCTTTTCGTTTGGATAAACCACGGAGTTGGAGAGTAGAACTCCTATAAAAAAAGTTCCGTTTTTCATTAATATCTCGACAACCTCTGGTCTTAGAAACTTGAAACTTGGGCAAAATTTATGGGGGGCTATTTCAAGGCCACCCACAAAATTTCATTAAATTCGGTTCAGCCGTTCTCTCGTGATGATGAGACAAACGAAAGTTTCGTTTTTTACTAATATCTCGAGAATCACTGGTCGTAGAAATTCCAACCATAGACTAAATTTTAAGTGGGGCTATTTTTAGGCTACCCACAAAATTTCATCAAATGCGGTTCAGCCGTTCTCCCGTGATGATGGGACAAACAGACAGACAGACAGACAGACAGACAGACAGACAGACAGATTTTCAATTTTATTTATATAGACTAGCAGCATACCCGTTCTTCGTACGGAGTATATAATATAAAGAAACTTGAAATTCATAATCATGCCCAAATTCTTATAGTATACTAAATGACATGTTTAATCAAAATATTCTGTTAAAATATTTAATATAATGCTCCTAAAAAGAAGTTTAAGAATCTCTGTTCTCGCTATATAAAATTATCTTCATCGACATATCTGAAGAATAAAACATCTTGGACCCCTTATGTAAGCAAATATAAAAAAAAATATGGAATTGAATCAATATATGCAAAATAAAAGCGTTAAAATTGTATGGGACCCGTACTAATTATATACGCGAATATTAGAAAATATAACTTGTATTAGTAGATTACATGTATAAATTGAAAATACCAATAAACCCGTAATCTTTAAATCTGAAGACAGTCATTTATTCCAATATATGTCAAAATTAAAGTGCTAAAATTATATGGGGAGATATACACGTACTACTTATAATGTCCGATTATTAGTAGAAGATTACCCGTTTTGCAATATGAGTCACAAATGTTTTTTGGTAAAATACAACAGACGACGTAATAAATTGAATATATAATTAATCCCCTTAATCTTCATACCAGAAGACTGTACTTGATTCCAATATATATGCCAATATATGTCAAAATATATGCCAATATACCTGTACTACTTATATTCTCGTAGGTTAGAAGATATACCCGTGCATTCCTAGAAGATTACTCGTACAACGTACAATATGCGTGTGTCAGCAATTTTTGCCGCAATAAAACAATGGCGTAATAACTTAAAAATATCAATAATCCCTGAATCAATAATTCCGGAAAATATCAATAATAATAATGTTTAAACCTGAAGAGTATAATTGATATTATCCAGTCCAAAATGAAATGGCAATGAAATTTATTTTATATACATATCTTCATTATTCAAATCGGAAAGGATTTAATAAAAATCGTCTGCCGCATAAACACATTGGATTTAAATCCGTTGCTAAGCGACATGATATCATTTGCTTCAAATAAATTGGTAGACAAAATATCGTCTAAATAGTTATATTTCTATGGAACATTTGGCGACAGTTTCGTCAAATTAGCGACATTTTAAAAAATCACCAAATTTATCGCCAAGTGGGACTGTAGAACTGACAGTTCCACTTCGCGACAAATTGACGAAATATCATCACAATACTATCCCCTAACAAAAAACAATTAATATCATTTATGTAGCGCAATTTTATCAATTTCAAGATATTTTTATAGATTTGAAAACATTTTTATCAATTTGGTGACATTTTAAAAATTCGCTAAATGTATTATTAAGTAGGATGGTTGGTCTGACAGATAAATGCTAACCAAACATCATTTCAGTACTCTCTTCTAACAAAACAAAAAAAAATTTCATTGATATGTAGAAGACCCAAGCCACACGACCAACCCGAAGGTTTATGGCAGCTGTTTGTCTGTCGTTTATATCAATTTGGCGACATTTCTGTCAATTTGGCAAAGTTTAAGAAAAGTTGTCAAATTAGCGATATCCCTCCAAATTCGTAGCTTTGAATTTGCAGATCTGAATGGAACATTCTTATCCCGTTTCAATATACTAAATGAAAACACTACAATTGTATTAGAAGATATACCCGCTCTACTCTTTTTCTGTTTCAACAATCGGCTATATGAATTTATTGGCTAAACACAATATATGAGTTTAGTAGCTAAATACGATATAAGCTTGAAAACTCTTTGCCAAAATAAATGAAATTGATGTACGCAGTCAGCAATTAATATAATTAAAAGAAAAATCAAACCGTCCATTCATAAGATATGCTTTTATATCCATTTATCCATTTATTTATTATTTAAATCGAAAAAAAATAATAAAAACATTAACAAACACATTTAATTTAATTGCGATGCCGAGCAACATGATATATCCTCCTAAAATGTTAAAATTTATTAACCACTAACAGCACACCCGTTATTCGTACGGAGTGTATAATTTAAAGAAACTTAAAGTTCGCAATCATGTGCAAATTCTGTTAAAATATTAAATTTATTGCTCCTAAAGAGAAGTTTAAGAATATATGTTCTCACTATGCAAAATTATCTTCACGATCAGATCTGAAGAATAAAACATCCTGCCCCCTTTTGTAAGCAAATTTACAGAAGAAAAAATAGGAATTGAATGAATATATGCAACCCCGTACTAATTATATTGTCGCAGATCAGAAAATATGCCAATGTGTTAGTAGAAGATTACCCGTATTACAATATGCGTCTCAAAAATATTTGCCAAAATAAAAGAGATGACGTAATAAATTGAAAACATCAATAATATCCGTACTCTTTATACCAGAAGGTCGTAATTGATTCCAATATATGCCAATATATATCAAAACATATGTCAATATACCTGTACTACTTATATTCTCGTAGATTAAAAGATATACACGTGTATTTGTAGAAGATTCGTACAACATACAATATATGAGTTTAAACAATTTTTGCCATAATAAAATAATTGCATAATAACTTGAAAATATCAATAATCCTTGAATCAATAATCCCCGAAAATATAAATAATAATAATTTTTAAACCTGAAGACCGTAATTGATATTATCCAGTCAAAAATGCTATAAGAAAAATCAAATCGTTCTTTTCTAAAATATATTTTTATATCCATTTATTTATTATTCAAATCGAAAAAATAATTATTAAAATTAACAGACAGATTTAATTTAATTGCGTTTCTGAGTAACATGATATAAGATAGAATCTTATAACATGTTAAATATGTCATGTCTTATAACATAAACTGCGAAATTAAATAACGATTTTGATTTCTCTATACTTCTCATTGTTCCGTAAAAGCTTGTTTTAAATAAACCATGAACCATGGAGATAGATTTCCCCTTTAAATCATGTTTCAAACAATACATGTTTTCAGAAAGTGACTAATTAACGCAAAAAATCTCCCATCAAACTCAGAGATTAAATTTTAATTCACTTTCAAACGATTTTCAAGCTTTTCGTTTGGATAAACCACGGAGTTAGGGAGTAGAACTCCTAGGAAAAAGTTCCGTTTTTCATTAATATCTCGACAACCCCAGGTCTTAGAAACTCGAAACTTGGACAAAATTTATGGGGGGATATTTCAAGGCTATTCACCAAATTTCATTAAATTCGGTTTAGCCGTTTTTCCGTGATGATGAGACAAACGAAAATTTCGTTTTTTACTAATATCTCGAGAACCACTGGTCGTAGAAACTCAAAACACGGATATAATTTTAAGTGGGGCTATTTCTGGGCTACCCACAAAATTTCATCAAATTCGGTTCAGCCGTTCTCCCGTGATGGTGTGACAAACAGACAGACAGACAGACAGACAGACAGACAGACAGATTTTCATTTTTATTTATATAGATTTTGACTTTCTCCATGAATTAAATTTAAATAAAAAAACCCTGACTAGCTTCAAGTCGGAATAGGGTTTAATTATCGTCTGCATCATTAAAAATATTCCTTGCTTTAAAATATCGCTAAAAATAAAAAATGGATCGAAAGCTAAATATTTCTGTTTTCCGAAGAGAAAATCTCTTATTAAATTATAATACTCTTATTCGATTATTAAAAAAATCTGATGTGGGCAACACATGACTTTCCTTATATAATGCAAAGAATTTACTACTTTTACAGTTAAAAAAAATGTTATTCTTATAGTAGATACTTATATTCTTTCCAAGATATTGAATTTTCGTCGATTAGTCGTAATGTTCATTGATTTAGCGTCATTTTTATCAATTTGGCGAGGTTTTTATTAATTTGGCAACAGTTAAAAATGTCGCCAAGTTGGCGACATTCCGCCAGATTCGTCGCAAAAATCTCGCCACGCATTATGGACGGAGAAATAAGTTATTCTTACAGCAAATAAATGATTATTGGCGTTAAAGACAAAAGTATTACTCAAAGTATCATTTTCAGGAATGGAACGAGCTAGATTCACGAGAATGATGTCACCAAATTTATCGCATGGTAGTAGATATGAAAAGTGAACATGTTTCTCAATAGAAAATATATATTTTTTATTTTATATAACTTTTTGATAACTTTTTTGATAAATGTTCAATATCTCGTAAACGGTTGATGTTAGCGTTCTAAAATTTATGCCAATCGTTTTCTAATGAAAAATTACATAAGAAATTATATAAGAAATGTCTATTTACGTAACTTTATTAGCGGTTTTGATTTCTTGACGATTTTTTCAAAATTTCACTCGAAAATTTAGGGGGGTTCTGAACATTCGATTGCGTATAAAAACAATAGACATCCAGTGTTTATGGATTGTGATTTTTGTACCAAATGTCGTTCGAATCGGTCCATTCGTTCGCCAGTTATCGTCTCCACACACACACACACACACACACTTTCACACACACACACACACTTTCACACACAAACACACACACTTTCACACACACACAAACAGACATCACTTCAAAAATGTTTGATTCGTGATCAGAGATGCTTGAAACGTGCTCTCCCGTCGAAAACTCGATTTCGAATTTTCGACCCCGTCACAATACTTTCCTTATACATTATATATATAAAGAAAGTAAAAAGATGTAAAAAGCATGGTTTCAATATTTCTTCGCGTAAATTAAGTCAAAACCGCTGTCACCCTGACTGGCCCTAGGGCACGAGCAGCAATTTAAATGGGCGACACGTAAATTAAGTGACATAATTAATAAAAAAGGAAAGAAATTTCGAAGTTTACATTTGACTGGGAAAAAGGTAAAAAAATGCATACCCAACAAAGGTTGGCTCAGAGAAAACAAGGAAAGTTTTGACAAAGGTTTTATGGCTATTGCTGGATTCTCTTATAACGGAAAACTTAAAATAAGGAAAGTAGAAAAAATGTCAAAATTAACTCGGATTACTATCAGAAATAAGTTTTAACACCTGTTTTCGAAAAAGACATTCCATCACTTTACCCAAACAATCCTCACTGGGTTAAGTTCCATCAGGATAAGGCTACCAGCCATACCTCTAAATCTACTGCTATATTTTTTGAAAAAAAAATGAGAAATGAAACCGGAATTAAGACTATCCCATTTAATGCATTCCACCCAAGTCCCCTGACTTGTCTCTTAAGGATTACTGCGCATTTGGACTTTTAAAACAAGCTCTTTATAAGCGGCATCCCAAAACAATGGATGGACTCTGGATGATTGTGGTGAAGGAATGGAACAAAAGCAAACTTGATATTTTAAGAAAAGCTCTTTTATCTTGGAAATCAAGATGTAATATGATAGTTCAACAAAAGGGCTATCAGACTAAACATATTACGAAATAAAATTCTTATCTTTGTTTATATATATATATTTTTTTTCAAAATCGTTACAAAAATGTGTGAACAACCTCTGTATATTGAAGTAGACGTGATACTACCTTAATTATTATAGTTGATAAATTGTTATAAAAGGGTTTATGATGTTTCGGGTCAAATTTAAGTGATACGTAAGGCATCTAGAGATAACTTTGATATTTAAAACAATATAGGCACCCCACTAGTTGAAATTTAAATATGGGATTATAATTATGTAAATTCTTTTGAATAAACGTCATAAATTTGAGTTTAAATGTGAAGGTTTTAAGAAAATACTATAGGAACAATGATGCAATAACACGAGTTACAGTAGGGGAGCACATGTTTCATACAGTAATACGATAAAGTAGTTAAAATAAAGAAATAAAGTCAACAATAATGGAGAAATAGGAAGGATGGTGTAGGTTAATTCAACATTTATGGACATGTTGGGGTTAGAAAATAACTTTATAATACGCCTAAATTCGAAAGCTTTGTTGATCACAATCCAGCTTCAAGTCTTCAAGACGCGTCAACAAATACTGCACAGTCATTCTCTTCGAAGTAAAGTTGACAAGCTTCTTATCTCGTTATACTATTTCGATTAGCTGTAATGAGTTAGAAAAAAGTGAATAGAAAGAGGTCAGGGATTATGAACACTTACTCCAGCGAAAACAGGGTGGCATCAGTCTTATCATTAGCGATCGATCACCTGTCACCGCGAAAGATAGGCCGGAGAGGGTTGTTTTTGTTTGTTTACATGTCGGTTTTAAAGGGGTGCGATTAAAAGGGGCATTGTCAGAGCATGTGTCAATGCGATAGAAGTGTTTGATATATCTAAAGATATGTCTGATGTTTAAAAAAGTTAATGGTTATGCACGGTGATGTTAAATGATAAGCAATGTAGTATATTTTATAAAAATATCAATGATGAAAATTTATTAAATCAATGGATACTGAATGTATAAAAAATAGCATGGAAACAATAATGTTGTGTAATTTATAAAACACGTTTTAAAATATGTAAAGGTATTAGTAAATGTATATAAGTGTGTAAATATTAGGCGAGTAAATGTGCATATACATAAAAAATCGCAAATTAGTCAAAATTTAAATGTTGCTTGATTTTAAAGATCGATATAATGTTGCTGAGTACATAACTGATATATATGTATAATATGTGTTAAAAAACTTTTGTATTCACAACAAGACTTTGTTAAGACTCACATCAGTTCTCTGACAAGCTTTCATCAAGAAAAAATGACAATTATAGAGTTGTCAAAGACACGAACTTTATTGGTGTTTCTTTTGTTTATTTATGCCAACGGGAGATATGTGAGACCAGAATTAACGTAGACAGTTTTATATGTGAATTATGATATCTAACAGGACAAACAATGGTACCAGACTGCAAGAGGCCAATGTATTGCGGCCCTGACACGGAAGACCAGTAAGTGCTACAAATAAGGGATTCAAGTACAGGTTGGGTCGCACCAGAGCAGTTACTGGAGGCTAAAAAAACCCATGGGATTGGTCAAAAGGTTAACCAATATGGAGGATTGTTACTACGTCGCACTGAAGTCAACCAATGGTAGCCAAAAAGGCGTATGAGATTTCAGGCAAAAAGAGGTGGCAACCGGGAGAAGGTTCTACGAAGCAGATATAGAACAGAGATAGATATGAAGCAGAGATGGTAACACAGAGAGATATGGGACACATGTCAGCAAGAGATTCAATGGCATTCAGTGTAATATAGAGTACTGAAACAGAGAGAGAAATGGAGCAGAGATGAGAGCAGATTCAGATTTGAGACAGAGAAAGAGAACCTATTTAGATGAGATCAGTAAGAGACGTGAAACGGAGATCATTGAGAGATCAGATGCAAAACTGAGATCATTCAGAGTGATGTAGTGAGAGATGCATAAAAGTGGTGAACCAGCTAAGGTGCCCATTGAAATATTCATGAAGTTACGAGCTGTGTGCCAATATCCAAAGACACAATTGGAGGTATGTACCTATCAAATATTCTAAAAGATCATAACCATTTTGATAATAATAACTTACTAACTTTAATAATTAATAACTAATACTTAATAACTTTAATAATTCTAAAATACAACATAACGTTTCTTATTTTTTTGTGCACGACAGCTTGTATTTCTCCTTCCTTCAGTGGCACCTCTTTAGTCTTTAAGGAGCAGGGGATCATGAAGTGTAAAATAAAATAAAATTAAAACATTTTTTAAAAGACATGCTTTTCTTTCACAATGCACTAAAAAGTAGAAAATAAATTTTTCTTCAGTACCTCCAAAATTGTCTTACACACATGATTAAAAATAAAAGCGTGGGCACTTTTAACCAGTTCACTTAACCGCTAAAATCTTACCTTAGATAGATCATCGTTGGCGTCCAATAATCTTAGAAGTTCTGCAATTTACTATGAATAAATTATCTATAACAGTAATGACTTTCTATGCCTAGTTTCTAAAAATATACGCAGCTACACTGGTGATATATATATAAAATATTCAGCAGAATATTCGATATATTGTGTAAAGTCAACGTGCAATTTGGAAAAGAGGTTTGTTGGTACTCTATTTATAGCATTATATTCTCATCAATCATTTCTCCTTTTACAAAACAGTACAATAATTTATTTCCTTTTTACAGAGCCGTTTGCAAAAACATTTCCGATAACATAGAAACTAACAGCAATAAAATTTAATTAAAATAAATACCCACGCTTTTATTTTTAGTCATGTGTGTATGAAATTTTTCGAATACTGAAAAAATAAATTATTTTCTACTTTTTAGTGCATTTTGAAATAAAAGCATTTTTTTCTAGTTGGGGGATCCATAATAGCTTCTCAAGTTTCCAGAAACCCCACTCCTGACACGACTTTCTTACGACGTATCTTATCTTCTGGAATAATGGAATAATACACTCGAGATACAAGATTGAGTTCACATTGCTTGATATCACGATCACTTTTATTTTAAAGCAGTTATAAGCATAAACAAGAACAATATACCACAAAAAGTTCGATAATTGTTTTACAAGATCACTAATTAACTGTCAGATACAATAAAATAACAATTAAATGCTCAGCTAATTTACAAAATAGACAATGCTATTCTCAAAACCTTGAAGTACTTATCATTTCACTTCAGCTCGTATCACATCACTTACTCTCCAACTGAGCGATGACTTTTTTATATACTCTCTTTAGTGATAAAATTTTAAATATGTATTATTATGTATTCATGTGAAATGGTTTTTGATATTCAGAATGTTTATTAAGCATGCAGGTTTTACATTTAGTTATCATTCGCCATTATGTCCTTGCAAAACATGGATAGAAATGACTAGTATATACCCATACACACATATGTTGCTAATCCATACCCATACACACAGATGGCGCCGGTACATACCCATACACACATATGTGCTAGTACATACCTATACACACACAGATGGTGTTAGTGCATACCCATACGCATAGTGTTCGAAATGGGTTTTGAATGTTTTTAAACGTCATTATCCATCAAATTAAAAAAATTCGGGAAAGCAATACTTTCTTTGTAGAATAGTAGTAGAAAGCAAATACAGCGTTTTTTGAGTGTTCATTTTATGTGGTTTCTTCTCTCTTGAGTTGTCCAAAAAGTACTTGGTAACGATTGAGAAAATATATCATTGCCAGAAAAGTTAGGAAAAAAGACAGTGGGATTTATATAAATATATACTTCTTTTCTTGTCAGGAATGGATTCCTAGCAGTTCCATTAACCCGTGAGACATTTTTATAAACACATCGATTTTGATTTTTAAAATGTACCTGGGAATAGAAGATAAGCATTTGAAACTTCTTAAGATGTATGGAAGTAGAGCGGAGGTAAAAACGTCTTAAGCGGAAAACTTTTTACAAGTAAAATAAATTATCTATATTCTTTACAAAACATTATGTCATTCGATTGTGGTTTAAAGTTGTTTGTTCGTTTGTTTCTGGAATTTAGTTAATGATGTTAACTCATATGACTTCCTTAATCGGTTACTTCCTAAAGTTTCGTTCATATTCTTAGTTTTAGTATCATATACTGGTACTTTTATATAATTTAGAGTTCGTTGGTCAGTTAAATACAGTTGATGAACTGACTGTTGCCAGACTCCAAAATATAATTGTTTTCCCACTCTGCCCCTTTGTCATTTTAACTAGAAGTTTTTATTTATTCGAACTCTGGTAATCTTATTATTGATAAATATATGCAGTTTCTTACATCTTCGAAGTCAGAGATGTAAACTTTCTACACATCATTGACATTAAACGGTAGCTCATGTAGCATCTGAAACCGTTTTTTTCTTCAATGTGGTTATATCTTTCTTAATTCCAGCCCCATTCACTGATATTTTTGAGAAGACTTAAATATTTATACTTCCTTTTAGTTGATGAAGTACCTCACATAGTTTCTGAAACCGGTTTTGCCTATTTTGACCTACTATCAACCATTGTTAATTTTATAGCAGTTTGATTGATGAAACCGATGAGAGGAAGTAACTTTTGAAACAGGTTACTTTCTTTTATTAGTTTCTTCTTAATTATTCCCCCTGTAATTTTTTTACTTTCTTCTTTTACAAGGATTGGTTTTTTTTTCCTCCTACTAAACTCATTCACTTTTTACCAAGAACTTAAATGGTTCATATTTTTTTTTGCTTTATTTTAAATATCAAATCAATGAAGGTGTTATTCTGTTCTTCAAAGATTTCTTTACC
This sequence comes from Amaurobius ferox, assembly GCA_951213105.1. Taxonomy (NCBI): domain Eukaryota; kingdom Metazoa; phylum Arthropoda; class Arachnida; order Araneae; family Amaurobiidae; genus Amaurobius; species Amaurobius ferox. The sequence goes on from OX578151.1 coordinate 102,570,363, forward strand.
AACTTTCCTTGTCTTTGTATGTGAGGGGGGCACATTTTATCGGCCAATGTTGATATCTTTATGGTGGGCTTTTTTTTTAAATACTTGAAACCGCTAAGGAAATTTTCACTGTGGGTTTTCCAGCTCCGTTTAAGTTTCCCTTTACGCGCCTTTTCGCAGTTAGTTATTAGCATTCTTTGGTCTGATGAAAAGGGGGGGGGGGCGTTATAACGCCTTCGAAATAATTGTAGTCACTGACATATGCCAATTTATTCAAGGAAGTATTGAAAGTTAATAAAATAAAATATATCATAATTTGGGATGCTCAGAAATAAAGCTCTTGTTTTTAAACAATACCAAAGGAGGCAAAGAAGTCAGGTATTCGATTCCTTCCCCATAGACAACAAAATGGGGGGTGTGGGCGGGGTGAAAAGCTTTTCAAAAGAAATCCGAATCTTTCGTTAATCTAGAAGACTGAAAATCAACCACGGGACGGAACATAATTGTGCCAATTTTTGATGAAGAATAATATTTCGGACACTGAGCACAATTTATTATTAAACAAAACAAAACTTCAATTTAACTAGAGTGTGGATCAAGTCGACTTTCTGATACAGAATCCATTTTTATTAGTTTATTTTTCAAATTTTATAAGAAAAATTTTGAAAAATCGATATCGTGAATCCAAGTGAATATAATTATTGCATGTTACCATTTACATGAAAGGACTTCGTTCGATTGTGTCAAGGTCGATGGATACCGTACTTGACAATGTAACTTGCCCCTCGAGGGGGTCTAATGACATCACGAACAAAAAATAATTGTATCGCGACTACCTTTCACAACAATGATTGAGACTAGTAAGTCTCGATCATTGAGCCATAAATAAAAGCTTTTATGCAGGATTAAATAAATATTTTTCTATGCTGCCATGTTAAAAAAATATAAAATTTCGAATAAATTTGAAAGTTTTTGCGAGAATTAAAAATAATTTTATCTAGTTCTAGGTTTTTTTTATAACAAATCCGGATATAAAGTTTCGTGAAAATCCATTAGTATTTGTGGTCGCGATAGAAAGATAAGAAATCGAACACAGACATACAGACAGACTAGACGGGCATCCCTCCAAAAATAGTTTAAACGTGTTCAAAAGGTCTTAAAACATATATGGGCATCAAAATCACGAAACCGAAAATTTTCGTGAGAACACTACTTTCTCAATATTACGTATTAGAAAGCAATAATGTTTCAATTTAATTTAAGAGTGCGAGTTTCCCTTTGTTGACAGGCTTAAATACTAGTTTTCTCTTTTTTGACATGCTTAAATACTATAGTTTTATATTCTTTGAAAAGTTTAAATATTAGTTTTCCCCTTTTTAGACAGGCTTAAATAAAAATTTGCCCTTTTTTGACAGGCTTAAATAAAAATTTGTCTTTTTTTGACAGGCTTAAATACTAGTTTTCCATTTTTTGACATGCTTAAATACTAGTTTTCTATTTTTGACAGGTTTAAATACTCGTTTTCTGCTCTTTTACAGACTTAAATACTCGTTTTCAATTCTTTTACAGGCTTAAATACTCGTTTTCCACTTTATGACAGGTTAATTACTAGTTTTCCACGTTTTGACAAGCTTGAATACTCGTTTTCTATTTTTTTACAGGCTTAATTACTCGTTTTCCATTGTATGACAGGTTAAATACTCGTTTTCCATTTCTTGATAAGCTTAAATATAATAGTTTCTTTACTTTGAAAAGCTTAAATATTAGTTTTCCCCTTTTTTGATAGACCTACATACAAATTTGCCCTTTTTTTGACAGGCTTAAATACAAAGTTGCCCTTTTTTGACAGGCTTAAATAGTGGTTTCCATTTTTTGACAAACTTAAATACTAGTTTTCTATTCTTTGAAAAGCTTAAATATTAGTTTTCCCCTTTTTTTGACAGGCTCAAATACAAATTTGCCCTTTTTTGACAGGCTTAAAAACTAGTTTTCCATATTTTGACAGGCTTAAAAACTAGTTATCCATTTTTTGTCAGGCTTAAATACGAGGTTTCCATTTTTTGACAAGCTTAAATATAATTGTTTTCTATTCATTAGAAAGCTTAAATACTAGTTCTCTATTCTTTGAAAGGGTTAAATATTAGTTTTCCCCTTTTTTTGACAGGCTCAAATACAAATTTGCCCTTTTTTGACAGACTCAAATACAAATTTGCCCTTTTTTGACAGGCTTAAATACTAGTTTTTCATATTTTGACAGGCTTAAATACTAGTTATTCATTTTTTGACAGGCTTAAATACTAGTTTTCCATTTTTGGCAGGCTTAAATAACACTTCGTTTTCCATTTTTAACAGGCTTAAATAATACTAGTTTTCCATTTTTAGCAGGCTTAAATAATACTAGTTTTCATTTTTTTGACAGTATTAAATACTACTTTTCCATGTTTTGATAGGCTTAAATATTAGTTTTCCATTTTTCACAAGCTTAAATACTAGTTTTTCCATTTTTTTACAAGCTTAAATACTAGTTTTCTATTCTTTGAAAGGCTTAAATATTAGTTTTTCCCTTTTTTGACAGACCGTTATTGACAAATTTGCCCTTATTTGACAGGCCTAAATACTAGTTCCCCTTTCTTGACAAGCTAAAATACTAGTTTTACCTTTTTTGACAAGCTTCAATACTAAATTTCCCTTTTATTAACAGGCTTAAATACTAGTTTTCTATTTTTTGACAGGCTCAAATGCTAGTTTTCTATATAAACTGAGGTAAAGACATACATTTATTTGCCAGTTCCATAATTACAATTGATTACATGACACTCACAACATTTAATACTTACCATTTAATCCTCTCACAAACAATAAACATCCCCGAGTTATGCATGAAGTTATCCTTTTCATATCTCAAATTCGTGCCAAATACATCCTGAAATCAATTAAGGGTATTTACCACGTCCTTGTTTTTTCCGGTCGAATTGCAGTTTTATGCAAATTAGTTGGAGAATTTTTCAGAGCAAAGCAGTAATAAAAATATATGGGAAACCTCTTTCTGATAAGTTCATTGCTACATATTGAGATCATAAGCGTTTCTGGAAAATGACTATTTAGTAAAAAATATGTTCAGGTGTTTGGAATAGATAAGTTAGTGTTTATTAGAGTTTTGATGTCACAATTTTTTTTTGCAAAATACATGTAAATTCATTTTCCTTTAAAATTCATTTTCCTTTTTTTTTCAAGATTTTATATGTGACGATTTTTAATGAAGAATTTAACTTTTAATATGTGGTGATTTACAAAAAACTAGTCGTCCTTTAGTCAGAAATTATCACACTGAAGTTGAGGGCCGTGCGAAGTTCAGCTTTTCAGATTGATAAAAAAAGGCTGATGGATTTACAATAATTGCAACTCATCTTAAAAATGTCATATAATTAATCAAATCACGAAAATTATTTCACAAAACAGCGGCTACTATTCATAAAACATTACCGAAAGTCACAGTTCAATGCAGATCGTATCTCATCAATTCCAACTCCAACTCAGTGATGATTTCCTTTAAAAATCCATTCTGTAGAAACTTCTAGAAATATCTCATACCTCGTAGAATAATCGTTATTTCGAAGTGCCTCTTGAACCATCGGGAAGTCGCCAGATGTCTCCAAATTGGCGATAAATCTCTAATCTAGCAACCATTCTTCGAACTTTGGCATATGGCAACCTTAGACTCACGCCATGGAAAAGATGTACGTACGGGTGTTTGCCCAGTCTGGTCTTTGAAACAGACAAAAGTAAGTGGGGTGGTGGGTGAGGATTCTAAGGCATTTTACAAGCACGTAACATAAACCTGTCTTCTATTTCTGAAATAGCCTGTATAGATAGAAGAAACTCTATAAGTTCTTATGACGCAAGTCCTGCTCTGAGAAGGGCCTGAACCCAATTTTTGAATCTCGATTTCAGTGCTTTACCAACGAAATTTGAATTAAGAAAGAAGTTTCACAGTCTCCTCTTATTATTTGATAAACTTAATTTCTTGCCATTAACTCAGCAGACGTTTTATATTTTTTTCAAACTTTCAATCCTCAATCCCTAAAAATTGAACTTAATGTCTGTAATAATACTGCTGGAATTATAATTCCACCACTTCTGATTAAAAAAATTTGATGTGGGCAACACATGACTTTCCTTATATAATGTAATGAATTTACTACTTTTACAGTAAAAAAATAGGTTTTTCTTATAGTAGATACTATTATTCTTTCCAAGATATTGAATTTTCGACAATTAGTCGTCATTTTCATTGATTTAGCGTCATTTTTCTCCATTTGGCGAGATTTTCGTAAATTTGGCAACATTTCAAAAATTCGCCAAGTTGGCGACATTCCGCCAAATTCGTCGCCAAAATCTCGCCAAGCGTTATGGACGAAGAAATAAGTTATTCTTACAGCAGATAAATGATTATTGACGTTCAAATACGAAAGTATTACTATTACTTAGTATTACTAGTATCTTTTTTCATGAATGGAACGAGCTAGATCCACGAGAATGATGTCACCCAATTTATTGCATGGTATTACATATGAAAAGTGAACATGTTTCTCAATAGGAAATATTTTTTTTTTATTTTATATGTAATACCATGCAATAAATTGGGTGACATCATTCTTGGGTGACATGATTATATGGCTTTTTGATAATTTTTTTAAAAAATGTACAATATCTCGAGAACGGTTTTTGTTAGCGTTCTAAAATTTATGTCAATCGTTTTCTAATGAAAAATTACATAAGAAATGTCTATTGGCGTAACTTCATTAGCTGTTTTGATTTTTTGACGATTTTTTTAAAATTTCATTCGAAAATTTAGGGGGGTTTTGAACTTTTGATTGCGTATAAAAACAATAGGCTTCCAATGTTTACAAATTGTGATTTTTGTACCAAATTTTGTTCGAATCGGCCTATTCGTTTGTCAGTTATCGTCTCCACACACACACACACACACACACACAGACATCACTTCAGAAATGTTTGATTCGTGATCAGAGATGCTTGAAGCGTGCTCTCCCGTCGAAAACTCGAATTCGAATTTTCGACCCCGTCACAATACTTTCCTTATACATTATGTATATAAGGAAAGTAAAAATACAGCGATTACCTCTAATCGTGTTACAGGTTTTGCTAGTGGACCATTTTGTTAGTAAATCATAATATTATAATATCGATCCTCATCAATATTATGATCAGGATACTACTGATCATAATATTGATCATTTGAATTTAATTTCTCTATTCCCTTAGTTTATTGGGAATTATAAATTTAACGTTGATGAGTTAAAAATACATCGATTCGCTCTATTATAGTAAGCCATAATTTTGATCGGGAGCTATATAAGACTCACCTGCAAACAAGTGATGACATGAGAGCAATTTCTTAAGGCTGATTAACGTTTTATTTAATTTATATTCCTGTTTTATGACGAATGTAACATATAGTTACATTATAAAAGTTCAGACACTTCCTTAATGATTTAAATTATTTGAAAGTGAACTTACGACCAAAAGTGTACTTTTGTACAAAAGAAATGATCCCAATGCTGAAAGTAATTTATAGCAAAATATACCGCACATGTCTGCAGTATTGAGATAAATACGTTAGGGGCGAAGCATAATTATAAAACGTTTCAATTGTTTTAAAATAATTGGATTTATTATAATAACTTTGAAATCTTCATAAAAATTTTGGCATCACCACAAAACTTTTGGAATATACAGATGTTCAGTTAAACAAAGCCATATATAAAAATTTTAAATGTGCAATCTCTTTAAGAACTAGTGAACGCATTTTTCTCTTTCCAACTCCTGCAGATGCCCCCTGATGATGAATGTTTAGCACACGTATAATATCAACGACGGGACAGAACATAAAGGAGCCGGATCAACACTCCCCTCCAGAGACAGAAACATATAGAGAGTAGTTTGAAAAGTATTTTTAAAGTGACCTAGAAGGTTGAATACTTGCAAAATTACTGTATCGCTTACGGAACGGAATGTAATGGTGTCAGATTTTGATTCATAACCCGAGGAAGGGGATAAAATTAGGTTTTTCGAAACATTTCTTTGACCCTCCATACTGTAGAGTTATTCCACCTTCCGCTTAGAAGATGGAATATTTGTACAGTAGTAGTATCCCAAATACAGAACATAAACTACTGGAACTGAATTTTCGATTCCCTCAGTGTAGGAGAAAATGTGAGATTTCGAAAAGTTTTTAAGACCTTCCTGTAGCGTTCTAGTGCCCAAGAAAGCTGAATCTTTGTACACTATTTATACTTTGTAGTATCTGTACTTTGCAGTATACACTCTATAACAAAAAAATCGACGCACCAAGAAGGAGTTGTCTGATTGTGATAAAAATTGGTGGATGTGAAGAACATACATAGAAAAAGAAACGACTAAAATTTCAGATCAATTTAATGATTTAGAGTTCGACCGTATACAAAGGGAGGAAGCCAATAAGGCGTTGGTCCACCTCTGACCTGGATGCAAGATGTCACCCGGCGTGGCATAGAATGATAAAGTTCACGGATGGTGTCCTGCGGAATGTCTTGCCAAATTGTCTCCAACTGTCGGGCTAAATCGTCAACATTCCGGGATGGCTGAAATCGCCTTCCCGTAACGTGCTAAATGTGCTCTGTGGGAGAGAGATCAGGAGACCTAGCTGGCCAAGGAAGTGTTGGGCAAGCTTGAAGACAATTCATAGCAACACTTGCAGTGTGCGGCCGGGCATTATCTTGTTGAAAAGTAAGTCCAGGGTGTCGCATAAGGAACGGCAACGCAACCGGTCGTAGAATGTTGTCTACGTACTGCTATGCTGTCAGTGTGTCAGATATGACTACCAAAGATGTAAGATATCCGCAGACGAAATGCAACAGAACTTTTGACCACAGATTCAAAATCGCTTCTTATATACACCTGCTAAATGCGCACTTCCGATGCGCTGGAGCTCCCACTATTTGTTCATTGGACACCAACTTTAATCCATTCGCATATGTTCGCTCAAAATGTCTTTGCGTACGAAATTCCATTACAATCTGACAACTCCTTCTTGGTGCGTCGATTTTTTTGTTATAGAGTATATACATTGTAGTATTTCCTATACAGTCAACCTTCTATAACGCGGTACTCTAATAACGCGGTTTTCATATAACGCTGGAAAAAATTTGCGACAGGCCTCCTCACGCGGTATTTATAGAATGCGGTTTCCATATAACTCGGTAACTCATTAAGCGGTTTCTCTATAATACAACTCAATTATGTTAAGCAATCTCCATATAGTAGCATGAATTTTTCTATCACACTTCCACGTTTGAAATTAATGAGAAATTCCCCTGTATTTTCATCCACGTACATCACCATTTTTCAATTTAAGTTATCAGGAAAATCCCCTTTAAATTCAGAAATATACAGCAGTGCTGTGGCAGCTAGACGATATTATTGACTGTACAGTGCTCACGTGACTTTATGTATCCAATAGCGCCGCCGAACTGTGGTATTCATTATAACAAGCTGTTCTAAAATGCAGTTTTATGTAATCTAGAAAGAATCAGCCTGATTTATATGTTCTGAGTTTCACTTAACGCGGTTTCCGCACAACGCGGTACGAATTGTTCTGTTTTGTACTATTTCTGGGTTTCTTATAACTAGGTTTCCATGTACCACGGTACGAATTAATCTGATTTGCAATGATCTGAACTTCTTATAATGCGGTCTCCATGTAGCACGGTACGAATTAATCAGATTTGCAATGATCTGAACTTCTTATAACGCGGCTTCCCTATAACGCGGTACGAATTAATCGCGTTATAGGAGGGTTGACTGTACTTTGTAGTATCGACCATGTGACATATCTGAATGAATCCAGTTTTTAGGCCATATTTGAAAGCTATATTTGACGACCATATTTGAAGCTAAGTGTACATTATTATGTAAACTAAAACTAATTAAAAAAATTGCAATTCAATGATTGATAAAGTTTATTTGCTGTGTTTGAAAAGTATAACCAATAATTAAATATTTCTTAATCCTCTTTGTGTTATGTAAACTAAATATTTTATCGCTTTTACACAGATTGTATTATACTACACACAGAACTGACTTAACAAGTAACGATATTTCAAACAATCTTTCAGAAAGGAAAATAAAACTGCGATCACTCAAAAGATTTTTTTATTTTCAAAACTCACTAAAGGGTTTCTAAAAATAACTCAAACTCCAGTGTTTTCTGGAATGAAATACCGTTAAGCAAAGAGCCCAGAAATCCTATCTATCTGCAAGCATACAAGACTTTTTACTTTTCTCTCAAATGAAAAGCGGATGAATGTCTTTACTGATTGAAACGTAACAGTGTGCTTTTGAATGCACTACAATAGTTCGAGGTCATGTAAGTCAACTCTACGTAATCTCATGTGGGAATGTGGAAAGCATTAAATTTCC
>OX578151.1:102581322-102611322 GCA_951213105.1 Amaurobius ferox
TATATTCCAGTAAATATATGAAAAGTTAAATAAATGTCAAGAAAAATATTTTTCACAATGTTTAAATTGATCTGATATTACTGTATATATATATATATTGTATATATATATATATATATATATATATATATATATATATATATATTGTATATATATACAGGGTATCTCAAAAAGATAGAAACGCGCTTTAATTCTTCACTTGTTGGAAATAAGTGGGCAATGTAAATTGCAAAAATGTTAAAAATAAGGTAGGAAATATGACTACGTTAATGAAATAGTCTTCCCATTCATTTTCAAAAAGTTACACTTTTTAAATTTTTATATGGCCCGCTTGGACAAATTTGGTCAGTCAGAAAATTTTTATTCTTAATGCAATAAGATCATTAAAAAACCGCATATCTGCACCTTTAAAATTCAGCGAGTTATAATTAATTGAAAATTGAACATTTTGAATGTGGACCATATATCAAATTAGAAATGTAAATTTATGACATATCACAGAAAATATAAAACTGGATGATAATTTTAATTAAGTGCCCCAACCGTGTAGTGAGTACCGCTGCTCTGTCTGTGTAAAGCTTTATTTAAATGCATTTGTGATAAAAAATTTTGACACATATTAAAGTATTTTTGATCTAAACAATTTCCATCGTCAATTTGTTTATGATTTCTATTTTCATTGATGAAACATACTTTCATATGGTACGGAAATGTGGCATAAGTCAGATTTTTCCCTTTTTCATAATTCAGTTGATTTTAATCAAACAGATATGCTGGGTTTTTTTAATGATCTTATTACATTAAAAATAAAATTTTTTTATTTGACCAAGTTTGACTAAGGGGGTCGTATAAAAATGTAAAAAGTGTAACTTTTTTAAAGTGAATGGGGTGACTATTTCATTAACGTAGTCTTATTTCCTACCTTACTTTCAGCATTTTTGCAATTTATATTTCCTACTTATCTCCAACAGGTAAAGAATTAAAGCGCGTTTCAAGCTTTTTGGGACACCCTGTATATAAACTGGCGGAAAATAAAATTCCAACACCAAGAAGGAGTTGTGCTAGATAAACGGAATTTGGGAGGCACGTTTTTGCACATATGAAAGATGACTCTATTCAAATTGCGCGTTAGACGAATAGGAGTGACCTTAGTAGCGCCACTATGATCATGCAAATCACATTTGCTTTAAATACGCGATGTAAACTTCGTGAGAGTTATTTATCGTCCGGATTGGACGTTGTGAGTTAGGTTTGAGTCAAGAATGCCATTAAGGAGACGAATAAGGCAGTATCAGCAGCTTAGTAAGTTTGAACGAGGCCGTATAATAGGGCTATGAGAAGGTGGATTTTCTTTCCGCGATATTGCAGAAAGACTTGGCAGGGATGCATCATCCACTGTGCCTGAGTGTTGGCAGCAGTTGTCACGGGAAGGCGCTGTCTCAAGACGACCGGAGTCCGGCCGAACACGAGCCACTACTGAGAGGGAAGACAACCATATTCGCTGCATGGCTGTGGCGGATCGTACTGCATCTGCAGCAGCAGTTAGAGCTTCTGTTGGCCCCAGAGTGACACATCGAACTGTAAGAAATCGAGTACTTGAGGGACTGTTCCGAGCCAGACGACTTGTAGCGTTTATACCACTAACTTGGAATCACTGCCATCTGCGACGTCAGTGGTGTCAAGCTAGAGCTCATTGGAGGGCGGAGCGGAGATCTGTTGTATTCTCAGATGAGAGTCGTTTCTGCCTTGGTGCCAGTGATGGTCGTATGTTGGTAAGAAGGAGGCCAGGTGAGCGTTTGGAACTAAGTTGTCTGCGGCGTAGACACAGCACTGCGACGTAGACACAGGCAGGAGCACTCTCGTCGTCATTCCAAGCACCTTGACAGCAATTGTGTACATAAAACTGGTGATTGAACCGGTTGTGCTGCCATTCATGAGCAGTATTCAAGAGGGTGATTTCCAACAGGATAACGCTCGTCCTCATACCGCTGCTGTCACCCAACGTGCTCTACAGAGCGTCATATGTTGCCTTGGCTTGTCAGATCACCAGATCTTTCTCCAATCGAGCACGTATGGGACATTATTGGAAGACAAATCCAGCGTCATCCACAACCAGCATTAACCGTTGCTGATTTGACTGACGAAGTGCAACAGGCATGGAACTCCATCCCACAAAATGACATACGGCACCTGTACGACACAATGCATGTACGTTTGCATGCTTACATTCAAAATCGTGGCAACTACAGCGGTTATTAATGTATCACCATTTCGCATTTGAAATGGCTTTTCTCGCGCATACTTTAACCTGTGACATTGAAACTTTGAATTAAATAAATATATTACCCACACAATTACTTTGCCTAAATTTCATTCGTCTAAACTAATTTCTTCTTGGTGTTGGAATTTTATTTTCCGCCAGTGTATATGTGTGTGTGTGCATGCGTATTACGATGTGTGTGCGTATGTTAGTATTGGGAGTTCATTTTATATAAGTACAAAGTGCCAACAAACTATATTTTGAAAAACGGTTAATGTTTCACAAACTGAGAAAAACAGGTGATGATGATCGATGAAAAATTGCTTTTTGTACCTTCGTTTGTTTTCACGAACGGAATGCGAATGCAACAGACTGTCCCGTCAAACTCGAAAATGGCGTGTGGGTTATTTTATTGTGTATTTGGGGGCTAATAAATAGTGATGGGAATTATAAATACACTCTATAACAAAAAAATCGACGCACCAAGAAGGAGTTGACCGATTGTGATGAAAATTGGTGAATGTGAAGAACATACATAGAAAAAGAAACGATTAAAATTTCCGATAAAATAACAAAATATATATGACATTTAATTTATTGATTAATAATAATAAGTGAATTTAATACTATAATATAAAATTTAACGTTTTTTATCTGACATTCATAACAATAATTTTTTAAACTAGAAAATAAATTAGTTGAAATTCAAAATTATTGCACTATGTCTTGTAAAAATACTTTAATCTTCTGCAGTGCAGAATATACAATTTTGTTGGTTTTACTTTTAAATCACTTTTAGAAATACAGCAAACCTCGATATAACAAAAACAAACATCCAAAGAACTATCTGAGTTTATTTCCTTATTTATTTCACTGTAATGCTTGGAATGTTTGTTTTTTATATGATTCACCAATGAAGTTGTTGTGGTCCTTTTCCTAATGCCACCTCTTGATAATATACAATCACACAGTTTACATTTAGCTTTAGTTTCATCATTTACTTGAAGCTAAAGAATTCCCAAACAAAACCTTTCTTGCTAAATAAATTCATAATAAACATACTTCCTACTTTTTATAAAATATAAACTAACAAAACAATTGCTTCGAACTTCAAGTGTATCAGGTAAAATTACTTTGATATGTGCATAAAAATATAAGGAATGTTTAAGGAACAAACTCCATCATTTGTAACAAAATGAAACAAAATAAAGTTATAGGTCTTTTGGGTTCAAAATTAATAAATATCAAGAACATATAATATCAAGAAAGATATTTTCGACTAAACTTTACGACGAGAAATGTTGCGCATGCGCATAAAGTCATGCCGCTAAAGGTATTGTAAAGGTTTGATTTCGTAAAGAAACGTAATGTTGTTCTTCATCAGCTAAGAATTATTTTGGCTGCTGAAGTGCAGTAGTGAATCATATTGTGTGACCCGAGCAATGCTGTTTTAAAAGTATTAAAAGTATTTAAAGTATTTAAAGTGTTTTAAGTATTTAAAGTGTTAAATTAAAGTAAAGTATTTAAATGGTTTTATGTTAAAATATTTAAAGTTTGAAGTTAATGTGTTTACAGTTTGAAATTAAAGTATTTAAGATTTGAAGTTAAAGTATTTAAAGTTTATTTCTTTATTTATTAAATTTGGATTTAAAATTTTTAACGCTAGATATGTACTTAATGTTTAAGTGTTTAATCTTTAGCGGTTTACTATTTAAAGGTTTGATGACGAGGGCGGAAATTACTTTAGGATATGAGTTTACGACGATTTCGTGTGGAAATATGTCATCCTGCTTCAGTTACGTAGGGTGTTGATGCGTTTTAGTAATCGCGTTTTAGAAGCGTGGAATATTCCCTAGTAGCAAACCAATATTAGCCAAATATTGGCTTTTTATTGGCTCCAATGTTGGACCAATATGACAAAGTGGGCATTTTAACGGAATTTGCCCAATATTGGCTTAAAATATTTTGAAAATATTACGCCAATATTTCCGATGTAACACCAATATTGGCGTAATATTTTAATGAAAATATTAGTCAACATTGGAGGTCAATGTAACCCCAATATTTGCTCAATATTGGGATTGCATTGGAAATGCATCCATATAATTGGATATACAATATTTTCATGTAATTGGATATGCAATATTTCCATATAATTGGATATGCAATATTGGTCCAATTTTGGATCAATATTCAATGTCACTATGGTTATAAGAGGCTACGGGGACGAGTGATTCTAACGATATTTGCTGTTAGCCGTGGCTGTTAATATATGGCTGCTAAAAATACATCGCTAAAAAGTGATCGCTGGCTACGGGAACCGCATGTAGTACACAAAACTATCGGAATAAAAGAGAGGAATATTTTTATTTTCTAGAAGGGTTACAGGTAGGCATTGCGACATAAGAAGCAACCACTGCAATCAATAATATCCATGTGCCGTTTTCAAATGTTTTATGTGCTTTTCAGCATGAAATAGCCAATAACTTCACTATTTATAGGACCTTAAAGCGGCATGATCGTCAGAGGGTATTTTCCAAGGGCTCTGTAACTTCGGTTCTTAAAATATATGCATAAAATATAAGATATTTTCATTTTATCCGTGTATGATAAATTTAATCGCTTTAAACACTCACATAAATTGTATCACTGAGGGTTACAATTAAATGCAACAAATTGCATACTTGAAATTCACAAACATGCATCCAAGTGAGAGCGAAATCGATATTTTATCCTCACGCCCCATTGTAATTACCATCTACCGCACATCTTAATTGAAATTACTCTTATTACTTTCCTTGCAATACGTGGCAATGTATTGGAAAAGTATTGGAATTGAGTTGTAAATCGCAACTTCAATTTTTTACGTATCTACACGTTTTGGAACCTCTAGAATACAAGAAAATTATTTTTAGCATGACGCCTGTGTGCGTGTCTGTCTGTGCAATGTATGTATCCACTCTAACTCAAAAGCTAATGGACCACATTTCATAAAATTTAGTTGGTAAGTCACTTATATGTGACCCTGTTGCTGACTAGTTTTTGGTACTATTCGGGAATAACCCGACTGTTTTTGCGAAAATATCCGCAAAAATTGCCTGTATCCACTTTATCTGAAAAACTAATTGATCAAATTTAACAAAACTTTGCAGATAAGTCACTCGTGGGCGACCCTGGTGCGGATTAGATTTTGGTAAGATTCGGAAAAAAATAACCTGCCTTTTTTTGCGAAATGTCCCGCAAAATTTGTCAAAATCTAAAATAAAATCTACGTATGCTTAAATATATCAATTAAATTGTGTTATACGTAATGTTTAACGATGAAAACAATCAGATCTACACCATTATACTAGGACTAACCGTTCTCGAGATATTTTACTTTTTTCGCTACGCCACTTTTGAAAATAAGTCCTGTTACTAAATATGTCCAGTTACCAAACGAAAATTGAATTAAACGTGCAAATTCAGTGTAATTTGAAATAATTGTGGGCGTTATTTTGTGCAATTAAACTCAATATAATGAATTATTGAAGAAATAAAGAGACCAGGAATATGAGTCTGAAGGAAAGTCATGTGCTGCCCACATCAGATTTTATTAGCAGTGATTTGATATTTTGGCTACTATAGTACAAAATTTGGGCGATATGATATAGTAGAAACATAAAAAATTTCTTTTATTCTGATGCCATACAAGTGGACTAAAATACTGAATATCAAAATTAAAGCTAGATTCCGTTCTATGAGAGTGTATGAAAATATTAATTTAAAATGCTGTGGTAATTTAATGTGTGAGCACTCTATAATGATATTAGTTCTATGTGATATTAATTATTTTAAAACCTCCATTTGTGGGATTCAAATTGGTGTTAATAATTAAATTTTAACAATGATGTGGGAAATTATTTAAGCATGGCGATCATTTTATGTAGTGCTAAATAATTAATAATCGGTATGTCGAAATTCATGTTAAAATATTCATTAACCATTGCAATGGTCCACCCACCTGTTTTTTCTGCTGCGTACAAAACTATAGGATACTTACGCTCCACTATATGAGCATTTCATTAATGTTGAGATCGATAATTAAGCATTTAACATATTTATTATTCGCACTTAAATTTAACTTAATTCGCAGTTAAATTTGGTTTGAATTTATTAATTAACTCATTATAATAAGCATTCCAATAAAAATAATAATGTTATGAACTTATTTTCAACATTTGCGGATGTATACGCAAGGTCTAAGAACGAGTCCAAGTTTCTGAATAACTTACGTCTATTCACGAGCACAAATTAAACAGGAACAAGATACAATCAAACAGCATTTAAATGCTCCACTAATTTTACAGAATAAGCGATTCCGTTCTCCAAATACTGACGAAATTAATTTCACGAAACAGCCAATACTATTATCAAAACACTGACAAAAATCACAGTCCAATGTAGCTCGTTTCTCGCCAATTCGTCAACTCAACTGTCCAACTCAGTGATGGCTGGCTCCTTTTATAGCCTCGCCAAAGAAACTTATGGGGAATCGTTCTATTAAGATGCTTCTGGAAGATTCGGGAAGTCGCAAATGGCGCCAAATTGGAGATAACCAAATCTGCCCTCCCTCTGAAGTTCGAAATTCTGGCAACCATAGAAGACGTCATGGGAAAGAATGTTCGTAGCGCTGTCTTTTAGAGAAAAAAATCCGATGGAGTCAGTTGGTCTGCGAAAAAGACGAACGGCAGGGCGGAAGACGTTAGTCAGGGAATATTACATGTTCGCAACAATACAATACCACACATCCTCTGCTGGCATGAACATCTTTACTCTGCACAGTGTTTCGCAGAATCAATGCTCCTCGCACTAATATATTTTTTGCTTGTTCAATCATACGACACTAGTATATTTTTTGCTTGTTCAATCATATTCTTATATCTTCTCGTTGATGCTCACTGCGTACTTTCTACTCTTTGCACATTGTCTTCTTATTCTTTCATCCTCTCGGATCTGTCTTCAAAGGTTTGGGGGCTTCATCAGCTATCTCTATCGGTTTAGCTGGAAAGCTAGAGGTGGTCAGGTATAACCCGAACCCCACCCCTGGTTGGCCCGTGAGCACTTTATGCAATATGATGTGTAATTCGCTTGCAGGTATTTCAATCTGGGCAGTGGTTCCATATGATTCTAATTAAGCCTTTAATATTTACAAATTATAATGTCGTATATATGGCCCGAGAAGTGCCATTATTGTATTAGCTCAAGAATTCTTGAATATAATTGGGAGGGGAGGGGGGTTATACCACAATCTAAAGGTCTTATTAGGGACAATTCCTTCCAGCAATTTTTCAGTAACATCATCAATGAGAAGGAATTTTGCCGCCGAATTGCCGCATTTTTCTTTTAACTTTGGAATAAAAATTGTTCAATTTCTGAACGTAAACCACTCAGAGGACGATAAAATTGGACGTCACTTCTCTTCGCCTTTCTTCTTTTCATTTGCATTAAAGATGACGATGACGGCTGCAAGTACATCTTAAGCAGCTGAACTACGTTGGTACATAGAGATGGTCAAAATTCATAGAACTTCTACCAAATTAAAGGCAGCTGTGGGTTAAAAAAGATCCAAATTATACTAAAAAAAAAACTAAAAAATGCTTCCTGGAATGAAATCAGTAGAATTAGAGTGGAGGAGCCTACAGTATGATTGACGGGCGGAATTGAAGTTCGGCCATGAAAATGTCCCTGTCTAACAACACAATTAGTTGCATGTTCATATATTGAAATGTTCTATTTCTATTCCTGCATCACAAGTGCACAAATAATAGATTGTTTAGAAGGAAAAAGAAAATATAACAAAATCCCCATTCCTTTTTATAAAATGTTGACAGCAATTTACTTTTTTATAGAAAATTATGGAACATTTTATTCCCTGAGGGTACATTTTGAAATTGCTTTCACCTTTTTCTATTACTTTCCCAAATGCGTCACAAAATCAGTCACATCCAATCTGTACCTGCATTCCCACTATGACTCGATATCGAAGTTCACATTCAGAATCACAGAATGTCAGATGGTTTTTGCCCTTTGATTCTACAATACGAAATATCACCCTATGAGTTATTGTTTTTACCATGTGTAGTTATATTACTTCTGATTTCTGTAATGCAGATAGGGATTTTGTCAGTGTTTCTTATATGACTTTTTAACCGTGGAGTGAATGAAATTTTAGGGGTAAAATTTTCTATTTGTCCTTTTTAAATATATCTAAATGGTGTATCACATATATATAACCTAGGTTAACATAAAGTGTCGTCGTGGGATGAGGTGGGGGGGGGGGGGAGGAGTCCCTACCGGAGGTATGCCTGAAAGAAATACTGGATATTAAGAATAGTAAAACATTTTTCAGAAATACAATATTCAAGAGATTTCGAAAAAATTACAAGTATTTTTAGACTGATATTCGTTTGATTGTAAGCTTGTAATGTGCAAACACGATAAAGAAAAAATGACAAATAAGCACATTTAAACACTTACGGGACAAATTTCAAAATAATTTGAATAATTTCCGTCAATGTACATTTCTGTGTGTGGAGCGTGTGAAGTGTTGACACAGTAACTCAAAAAATCTGATGTGGACAGGACATGACTGTTACTGCGGACTCAAATACATTTTCTCGTAATTTTTTTAACAATCCATTAAATTGAGTTTAATTGCACGAAAAAACAGACATAACTATTTGAAATTACACTGGATTTGCACTTTTAATTCAATTGTCGTTTCATTTAATAACTGAACATATTTTCAAAGGTGACCTTGCAAAAATGCGAAAAAACTTTAACATCTCCAGAACGGCCAAGGGAAGTGGGATTGGTCTTATTCTTTGCATTGTCAAAAATTACGTATAAAATAAGCGTTTAATTGATACATTTGAGCGCACGTAGTATTTTATTTTGTACTTTGATGATTTTTGCCGGCCATTTCGCAAAAGGAGGCAATTTCTTTTATCTCCATTTGTACCCAAAACGGATCAACAACAGGGTAAACCACAAGTGACTTATTTATAATATTTTATGAAATTAGGTCAATATGTTTTTGAGTTAAAGTGTATACATGTATTCCAAAGACAGACACACACAGATACACCTACAAGCACATTGGTTTCTCTAAAAATAGTTTATTCGTGTTCCAAAGGTCCCAAAACGTGTAAATCCATCGAAAATTTGAGTTGCGATTTTCGACACCATTCCAAGACTTCCCCTATACATTGCCATGTATTGTAGGGCAAGTAAAAGGAATTCGCGTACTGTTATGAAATGTGATATATAGATATTTTATATAAACTACAAACTATTTTGAAGAACTAGAAACTGATTGAATTTTTTGTAATTCCCATGATTATAATTCGAATTATAAGATTTCAGGTTTTTGTAGCATTACTGATGGAGAAATGGGATATTTCATGAAACAATGACAGTAGTATAATATATGCGGGAAAAGGGATAGTGTAAACTACGTTATGCATACAGAGTATAAATTTTGTATGCATAGCATTTGTATGCAGTATATTTTGTATGCAAAGTATATATTTTGTATGCCAGAAGGAGCTGTTATTGCTTTCAAAACCCGTTGATAACGTTACCAATCGGTTATATGTTGTATTTTTAACAATTTTATTACTTTACAGCTCATTTTGCAGCAATTTGTACATTAGAATTAAATAAAATGTGTCAAGAGTTTTTCAGCAAGATCGAGTCAAAAATTGGATTTTTGTTTTCTAAAAAATTCGACTATTGTTAGTTTTCCATTTTTTTATCATATTTGTTGTTACAGTCATTGTTAATCATAGAACTCTGTGCAATAGTTTATGAATTTAAAGATAAATTATTTTTCGAAAGTATTAAAAAAGGCAAGGTCATATTCTTTCTCGTTTATAATTTGTCAGCAAACCCAAATTTCTGACAAAGTGTAGAGAATCAAAGTGACGCGGAAAATCTGAAATGGCGCCAGCTTTCATTTGTTATCTCATGACATGTTTCAGATGAGGCGAAAAATAAATCTTATCTGGCCAAATATGTCACTCGTCTTCACTTGAGGTCAAACACTGAAGTTTCAATCTTTTGAAGAGTCTATGTTCTTTAAAAATGAAAGTTTAGCTTCAGTTGAAATTGTTCCCAAATTTCTGGAGTGTTCTTCTCCACTTAACTTTCTCATATATTTATATTCCAGATTATTTAGGCCCACTTCTATTACAATCAGCATAGAATACAAAATTATTTCATAATTTCATGAATTTCAGTTAACAAGTTATGTATATAAAAATTAACGTAATATTTTTAAATTGTATTTCAAGGTGGCAACAGAATTCAAATTGACGAATTGCATGCATTCAGGTTTTTGCACTTTGTGACATAATTTCTGCATCCAGCAGAAAGTGCTGTATTTCTATGAAATTTCGACGAAGTGAAGGGTAAATATAAATAAATTATTATATTTTTATTGCAAAAGGATTTTGTATCATAGACTAGTGGCAGCATTAAGGTCACGTATTAATGCGAAAGAAATAATTTTCTGGCATTGATAAAAACTGATATATGGGATGGCTTGATGTCAAATAACGTATCGTGTTGTCTTGTGACGCATTCTGCTAGGTGTTCTGTAATTGCTTGGCTAGATTATGATGGATTAGCGTGAGTTCTATAACTCTGACTGGACATGGGAGGGCATTAATACTTTGAAAGTACCCTTAAGGGACATACGATATGTGCCCGGGCATTATTATGTTGTAAAATAGTTTCCAAAAGACTTGATACCATAAGCAATATAATTATCCACAAGGTGTTTGTAATGTACAGGCGAGTGGGAAAATGACTCCGTATAAATATTAAGGAGATGGAAGGAGACATATATCAAATAATGGTTTGAAGTGTTAGTATCAGTAACGTGCGTAGCGTGATATTTTTGACTGCAGAGGCTGAGGGATTGACGTTTTAACTTGGAAAATATTTTCGTATTATAAATGAAATTTATATTAGAATTCGCACTTTCATTAAGTTTTATTTCCTTGTTGAGTAAAATATAATAATTTTACATATACATGCTGAGAGTGAATGAAATGCACGATATTTTAAAATATGTTACCGATGTAAGATAAATACATTCAAAGCGTACCGTTTTAAATGTTTTCTTATATGTAAATTATTTGACATTTTATTAACACTTTACAACATAGTTGAAAAATGCTTATGACTTTATTCATTCTGTCTGTTTGTCCGTTTGCACTATAACTGCCGTAAAAATGATTTTATCGAAATTAAATTTTAGTCTGTTGTTCAAGCGGTCAGTGGGACCTATGGGAATATAAATAAATAATATCACCCACTTAGTTTTAGACTGAACCCGGGATGGAAAAATGAAATACATTGAACCCTATGGGACCTAATTTTTCAAGAGGAAATAAGGTAGGAAATAAGACTATCTTAATGAAATAGTCCTCCCATCAATTTTCAAAAAGTTACACTTTTTAAATTTTTATACGACCCCCTTATACAAATTGGATCAATCAGAAAATTTTTATTTTTAATGCAGCAAGATCAATAAAAAACCGCATATCTGTATTTTTAAAATCAACTGAATTATGATAAAGGAAAAAAGCTGACTTATGCCACTTTTCCGTACCATGTGAAAGGCTGTTTTATCAATGAAAATAGGGATAATAAACTAATTAACTATAAAAAATTTGTACATATAAAATAATTGTACTCACTACGCGGTTGGGTATCCTATGTATTATCATCCAGTTTCATCTTTTTTGTGATATGTCACAAATTTACATTTCTAAATTGATATAGGGTCCCCATTCACAATGTTCAATTTTCAATTAAATATAACTCTCTCAATGTTAAACGTAAAAAGATATGCGGGTTTTTTTAATGATCATGTTGTATTAAAAATAAAAAAAAATCTGATTGACCAAATTTGTCTAAGGGGTTGGTATAAAAATTTAAAAATTGTAACTTTTTGAAAATTAATGGGAAGACTATTTCATTAACGTGGTCATATTTTCTACCTTTCTTTCAACATTTTTGCAATTTATATTGCCCACTTATCTCCAACAGGTAAAGAATTAATGCGCGTTTCAATCTTTTTGGGACACCCTGTATATATAAATATATATATATATATATATATTCGCAAAGTTATTTAAAAGAATATAATAAATAGAAATATGTTTAAACTAGATATTAAACAGGGGAAGCTCAGCTTTTTTGCCTCAATAGACGCTACGTTACTGGTTAATGTTAAAGGAGACTGGCAGTCATCGGAGATGACCACTTCACATGTAATGTCTGTGTAGTGCTTATAGCTGAAGCCGGCTAATAACACGGTTCTGATCTTCTCCATACACAAATAAGGTGGGCAGGGTCAGCAAAGTTATCCTTTGAGGAATAACGGAGCAGATAAAAATAAATGAAACAACTGCGAAAACTAAACTTCGGAAACTAAACAGTTTGATTTCTTTCAAAAAAGAAAATGAAGCACAGCTATGAATAACGGGAAACTGGTATCGAAAACTAAATGATTAACATTATCCGTAGAGGAAAGACATAGCAGTTACGACAAGAAATGAACTCAATAGGTTACAGAGACTAATTTGGTTACGCTCAAAAGGACAAAACAAATATGTTATGAATTTGGAACACAAACGAATGAGAAAGGCAAATCGAACTTCTTGCTGCATTGTATGCAACATCTATGTGCAACATCTTGCTGCTTTGTATGCAACATTTAAAAAATCTGATGTGGGCAACACATGACTTTCCTTATATAATGTAGTGAGTTTACTACTTTTACAGTAAAAAATAGGTTTTTCTTATAGTAGATACTTATATTCATTCAAAGATATTGAATTTTCGACAATTAGTCGTCATTTTCATTGACTTAGTGTCATTTTGATACATTTGGCGAGATTTTCGTTAATTTGGCAATATTTCATAAAGTCGCCAAGTTGGCGACATTCCGCCAAATCCGGTGCCAAAATCTCGCCAAGCGTTATAGACGAAGAAATAAGTTATTCTTACAGCAGATAAATGACTATTGGCGTTCAAATACTAAAGTATTACTCACATTATATTTTTTCATGAATGGAACGAGCTAGATCCACGAGAATGATGTCACCCAATTTATCGCATGGTATTACATATGAAAAGTGAACATGTTTCTCAATAGGATTTTTTTTTAGACTTTTTGATAATATTTTTGAAAAATGTGTAATATCTCGAGAACGGTTCATGTTAGCGTTCTAAAATTTATGTCAATCATTTTCTAATGAAAAATTACATAAGAAATATCTAGTTGCGTAACTTTATTAGCTGTTTTGACTTTTTGACGATTTTTTCAAAATTTCACTCGAAAATTTAGGGGGGTTCTTAACATTCGATTGCGTATAAAAACAATAGGCCTCCAGTGTTTGCGGATTGTGATTTTTGTACCAAATTTCGTTCGAATCGGTCCATTGGTTCGTCAGTTATCGTCTCCAAAGGCTCAGTGACACACACACACACACACACACACACACACACACACACACACACACACACACACACACACACACACACACACACACACACACACACACACACACAGAGATCACTTCGAAATGTTTGATTCGTGATCAGGGATGCTTGAATCGTGCTCTCCCGTCGAAAACTCGAATTCGAATTTTCGACCCCGTCACAATACTTTCCTTATACATTATGTATATAACGAAAGTAAAAATATTATCTCATACTTTATAATAAAATATAATAGAGATATCTAAAATGCTTTCTGTGTCGACTTATTCTGGATTCACCGTCCTTCTTGGATAAGCATAGCATTTACAGACAACGGAAACGTTCAGCTTCAGGAACTAATTGAGTTACTTTCTTCTGGAGGGCGGCAGCAGAGCATTTACAAATTTGGAACACAACGAAATGAGGAAGACTAATGCTGCTGCTTCCTAGAGATAATTTTAAAAATTCTCTATCCATACATTACGATAAAAAATATAACAGGGACATCTAAAATGCCTTCTGCCTCGATTTATTCTCTTGTGATACGTTTGAGAAATTGCGGGAGAAATTGTTATACGACCAAAACTGTATTTCCCTTTTTGTTCAGAGCAAACACATAACTTAAAATCCGGATAAAATAGCAGATGGGACTATGTTTCTAAACTGAATACAGTTTTTGATAGGGCCGATATAACTGTAAATGTAATAAACTAAATCAGAATATAAAGTGCAGAGCAAATACAAACAGTCATACTTTTCAAAAATCTTTGGATTTCTTCATTAAGTGCAAACAATCCTGGATCTGAACGTTGAAAACAGTGTTAGATCATGCTGGTCAAACAAAAAATGGCTAAACGATAGAGCCCAATACATTAGTGCCACCTAGTGTCATGAAAAAAGAACACAACGAGAAAATAGGAAAATATGAAAATAGGAATCAAATAAGAAATAAAAATAAATAAATAGAAATTATTGTTTGCTATCGTTTAACCTTGCTATGTTTGGCTGGTATAGTCTAACACTCTTTCAGGTGTTCGGGTCTAGTATGATTCACAATAAAGAAGTAAATTAAATATTACCGATTTTCGAAATGTATGTCTGCATAACATTATTTGCGCTGTATTTTATATTGTGATGTAGTCTATTATTAATTGTGCTTACAGTTACGTTTTAATACAAGACTATAATCGTAGCTGAGTTCCCCCTTACAGAAGGTGCCAACATTTCTGAATCCTTTTTGCTTTTCATTTTAAAATTGCTATAAATTTCATCTAATTAGACGAATTAATCCTTTATATATTTCTGGAAATACTAAAATGAAATATATAAAATACTATTAAATATGTGTTAAGACTTATAACCCCCCTCCCATAAAATATAAGCTGATATATGACCGGAATACAAAAAAGTTATAGTGTGTTCAACACATGTCTTTCACTACAGATTAAAAATTTCACTTTCACGGGAAAAGGGTCCCCAAATTAGATATTTTTTGATATACATGTATCACTGGATATTAATATAATTTTTATATTACCAATTAAAATACGTCCGAATGTAATATAAAATACAGTTCATCGCAGATGCAAAACGAAATATGAAAAATAATTAGCATACGGAAGACAAGTTAGTTATGATAGTTACATCCCCACCCCTATCTGAAAATTTCTTAAAAATACGAAGTTCAATTGTATATACGGCCACTATGAAAATATCAACTAGTTAAATTCCGCTGTGCTTAAGTAGGGTCAAAGAAATTTACCCTGAATATTTTAAAAAGAATTTGATCAGATAATCCAGTTATTGTTATTGGATATTTTTCGTTTGATATCAAAAGGCCAGCAACAAATAAATTATTAAATATTAAATGGTAGCAAATTTCAATCCGCAGTTTTTTTGTTTTAAATAGATTTGTTGATACTACCCATACTTACTTGCTGATAAAGTTCATTGGCACTTGCATTTCTAATCAAATGAAGAAAGTCAAGAATTTGATGATATATTAGCGAATTTTTCATCAACACGAGCCGGATAAATTTCCTTCGCCTTCATAAAGTTTGGCACACATTTTTCTAATTAGCATTTTTGGATTGAAAGCGGTGTAAAAAATTAAATTTTGCATTTTTATGAAACTATCAATTCCGGTAGTGCAACTATCTGATTATTTCTGATTGCTTTTCATATTTCACTTTACTTCTACGTCTAATCGTTGATTTTAAATTCCTTTCATACAAACTTCGTGACACACAAGGCTTTATGCTAATGTTAATTGCATTCCGTAGCGTTAGATATGTAAAAAATCAAGTTATGTCTAAAAGTTCATAAACACAAATACTTAACTATGTTTTGACAATGACTAAATGAAAATATTTCTTCTGACTGACCTTTTTAAATACATTTTATATTTTGTCAAATGGAAAAATCTTCAATTAAAAACACTATGTCAGCATTACATAAGGAAATAAAATTTGGACAATCCATTTTACGGTTCATGAAATTCAGTCAGAAAATGTAAACGATAAAAATATTTTTAAAAATAGTCAATTATTACTGCAATGCATGGCATTTTAAAAAAACTATTATAAAAGCTATAATTTTTAAAAGCTCTCTATATTTAATCTCAACAAAAATAGTTTTATATCATTGAACGATTCAATACAAATTTGATGTGTCCCGCAAACAACTGCAAACAGAAAAGAATAAAGAAAGAAACAGAAAAAGAATTTAAATTAAATTTTATAGCAAAAAATAACATAAAATAGACACTTATTGACATTAAATCCAATTTGCAGGTTTAAAATAATTTTCCCCTATATTTGGCGACATGGCGCAAATTAAAATAGCGACAAGTCGCCAAGTACAAAAGAAAATTGTTTTAAAACTTTAAGTTAGATTTCCAAAAATTCCATAAAAATCCTTAAAGTTTTCGGGGGATTTTTACCTTTGACTAGATTATCTTCGTTTTTACAACAAAAAGTGTGTTCAATATTTGTCAATTTAATCAACTGTGATGTCTACCATTATCTGTACCATTAGCTGAATCTACCATTAGCTATACCATCAACCCGTATGGCGTGTTTCAATTACCTATGCTCGCATATATACGGACACAACGAAGGCACACTCGATTGTATCGATACAGTTTATTTTTAACACTTTACAACATAGTTGAAAAGTGTTTATGACTTTGTTCATTCTGTCTGTCTGTCTGTCCGTTGGCACGATAACTTCCGTAAAAATGACTTAATCAAAATGAAATTTTAGTATGTTGTTCAGACGGTCTGTGGGACCTATGGGACTATAAATGAATAATACCACCCAAATAGTTTTGGATTGAACCCGGGTTGAAAAAATGATATGCACTGAATGCTATGGAACCTAATATTTCAAACATTTTTTAAGAGAATTTGAAATTCACAAATTCATCCGAAAGGTTTAGGAAATATTTAAATTATCCCATAAAAACATGAAAAGAAATTCCGCAAAATATATTCAGTAGTTTTTAAAATAAAATTTTAAATAATAATTACAACTATATTATATGAAGAGATCAAGTGACCCACTTTAAAATAAAATATGGCATCCATCTTGTGTCAAAATCTTGATTTTTAAAGTTCTTTTTAACACTTTACAACATTCTTGAAAAATGTTTATGACTTTAATCATTCTGTCTGTCTGTCTGTCTGTCCGTTAGCACGATAACTGCTGTAAAAATGACTTTATCAAAATTTTAGTTGTTCAGGCGGTCAGTGGGACCTGTGGTAAAATAAATGAATAAATTTAAAATTCACAAATTGCTTCGAAAGTTTAAGGAAATATTCAAATGATCCCATAAAATATATAAAAAAAATTTCAGTGAAATACATTTAGTAGTTTAAAAAAATATATATAACAATAATCACACCTTTTATATGAAGAGATCATGTGACCCACATAAAATAAAATATGGCATCCATCTTGTGTCAAAATCGTGATTTTTAAAGTTCTTTTTAATTCATATTTAGTGCTGTATCCGTCCTAAAATCGCTTTATTTTTACTTAAATTCTGTGCATCTACATACTGAAACAACGGAATTACAATATATTTGAGTTTAAATGATCATCCAACTTTCATTATTCCTACAACGAAGCCTAATTTTCACTTATGGAGAATATAAATACCAAAAGATGCAGAATTAGTTGTATAAGAATTGCTGCAATTCTTTAAAGCAAAATTATTTACCTAATGAAATATTCATTGATTTTACGCAGAGAAACAGACGAGTTTTTCGATGAAGTTTTTAGCATAGAGTTTAATTATTTGTACCTCCATGGTTTTAAGTTTTTAAATAACATAAATTATTATAGTATTGTGATGAATGAAATGAATGGAAAAATATTTATGAATGAAATGCTTCTTTTATAGCGAGAAGCAGGCGTGTTATATTTCGATGATGTCATTTGAATACATTTCATTTGTTTTCGTTGAAGTTTTCAAATATAATAAATTATTGTAGCGTTATGATAATTTTAAAAATATTACCGAGGAATGGATCGCAGTTTAGAGATGTTTAAACCAAGCAATTTTTATTTCAATGCCGTCATTTGAATGAAGTTCATTTTTTTCGATGAAGTTTTAAGTTTTCAAATATAACAAATTAATGCAGTATTGTGATAATTTTAAAAATATTACCGAGGAATGTATCGCATTTTAAAGATGTTTAAATGAAATTGCATTGAAGTTGGAAAGTGTTTCATAATCAATGATTTATGAATGATTGATCTTTCTTGTTTATTCTTGTTTTGTTACGAATTCCGGAGTCATCGGAGAGAGAGAAAGTAATTTCGGTTCTATCGATCATATTTTAATAATTTATGTGTCTATCATTAGGACTCCTAGAATGGGGCTGTAAAAAATAGTTGCTGCAAAATAAACATCTTCTGAAGGGTGCAATATTGTCCAGTTGTTAAGGCGCGGTAGAACCGGGGTCGATCCCCGAAGTGGCCAAAAATTATCTCTGTATCTACTCGGAATATGGGCACGTTAAATTTGTAGGTTCTAAAGTCCATTCGAATGGTGATGCGTCAGGAGAAAGATAGTACGATCCCCGTGGTTGCCCCCCTCCCCCGCAATTGGATTCCGGTCTAAATTGTATAGTACTGTTTCAGACGGTCAAACAGTTACTTTATATTTTCGGGTACGCTGGGGTTCAACTGACTGATTAAGTCCTACATCGTAGCCGGCTTTAAATTTCTCCTAATTGGCTACATTGCATTGCAATGGCCAAGTTCACAATCACAGAACCATCTGGAAGAGGGGGGGGGGGTACAAAAATATGGTATACACTAAATTTCCAAAATCTACTAAATTTTCATATTTTTCATAACGTCCTTCACATTCTGTGACTACAGCCAACGGCCCTACCGTACAGAAAACACCGGTTCTCGTTAGATCACCGGAGTCAAGCAGCATCGGGCGCGGTTAGTACTTGGATGGGTGACCACCTGGGAACACCGCGTGCTGTTGACACATTTTGGGCGCGGTAGCCCGGTGGTTTGTGCGCTGGATTTGCACGCTGCCACAACTGCCGACGTGTTCATGCGGAGTACGATCACGTTAAACATGTGGGTCCGTAAGTCCTTCCGAGAGGTTGGTGGTAGGGGAAGGAGGGTACGGTCCCTGTGGATGCATCTCCCACTGGGTTCCGGTCTAAATTGGGTGGCACTTCATGGCCGTCCAAACGGTTACCTTACACCTTTCTGGTAGGTCGGACGGTCTGGGTCTCAACAACAACAACAACACCGTAACGCCTAGGGGGGTACTTCCCGGTTATCCAAACAGTTACCTTACACCTTTCTGGTAGGCCGGACGGTCTGGGTCTCAACAACAACACCACCGTAACGCCCTGGGTGGCACTTCCCGGTTATCCAAACAGTTACCTTACACCTTTCTGGTAGGTCGGACGGTCTGGGTCTCAACAACAACAACACCACCGTAACGCCTTGGGTGGCACTTCCCGGTTGTCCAAACAGTTACCTTACACATTTCTGGTAGGTCGGACGGTCTGGGTCTCAACAACAACATACTCCTGTGACTATTTTGGCAAATTTTTTAGAACTATAATAATCTCTTGATCGACAAATCTTATATTTCAAAATTGTTATAAACTTTAAATTGAATATTGGCACAAACTTAACAAATGCACTTTGTTAATAATAATAAAACACCCTTAAATATCACACTAACATTATAAATCGAAGCTAAACGAATCTTCGACATGAGAAAGTTCTTTGAAGTCTGAGAATTGCAAGGTATGAACCTAAATTTTGATTTTGTCGTTTAATATATCATTTCGGGGAAACCGTATTTCACGTCTAGAATTGAAAAATTCCTTTGCTGAAACTTCCAAACTGTCCATGGATTAGATTTATTTTTAGTGAAAAATGGAAAAATGAATGGAAACTGTTGAATTTCTTCAATAACGTTTCAAGAAATAAATAATGTTTTAAAACATTATATATTTGGTAGATAATTAATATTATGTAGTGGCTTATTAGTGAGCTAACACAATTTTTAT
Source organism: Amaurobius ferox (assembly GCA_951213105.1). NCBI lineage: Eukaryota > Metazoa > Arthropoda > Arachnida > Araneae > Amaurobiidae > Amaurobius > Amaurobius ferox. The sequence goes on from OX578151.1 coordinate 102,601,678, forward strand.
AATTGAAATTTTACTAAATATTATGTCATTCAAAGTTTATAATACATTATCCATTTTTATCCACGCTCCGCTAATTCTATACTGGCGGCATGTAAGCCGAGCGGAGTGAAAGACCCCGCGAAGCGAGTTCCGAGGACTGGGGAGTATCAGCGAAATAAGAACAAAGCACCAACATCTGCGTAGCAGGCGTAACAAAAGAGTTGGAAAGCGATCCTCTGTAATTAGTAGACGGCATGGAACATAGTGGGGCTTCTGAATGTTGTGATTTAGCGAGTGTTAGCGAGCAGAGGATACGACGGAAGTACTGTGCACTGGCCGGGGTGAATAGATTTGGTGAGCGTTAGTGAACAGGGGAAGGCTCCCAAGAAACGTATTACGCCTGCGTAGCAGATGTAATGAAACAGCTCACAAAGCGAGCACAGCGTGCACCAGCAAGTTACAGGCCAGCAGTGAGCCGAGTTCCTAGTTGCTTAAAATATTTAAATACCTTTATTTCTTTGAAAATGCCAACTCCTTTCCACTCCCTTTTAGAGATGCAGAAAAATAGTCAATTACAGAGTTATAGAGGGTTGCCAGGTTAATACAAAAATGCGTTTATTCGATAGAAAAAGCTGCAAATAATTGTACGGAAAATATTTTTAAAAGTATGCGAGTTTTTAAACTGCAAATTCGTCTGGTGACAATTATATAACAAACGATTTCATAAGTTAAGTTTGAATGTTAACTGTTTTATTTGACGGACGATTATTCGGTAAACATCATTGTAATCGAAGTTAGAAAGATAAGTAAACTAATTTGAGGTTTAAAGAACATTCTATCTACAGTATTATATCCTTATGCTATATGCTTGTCACTTCGTCCAACTTTTATGAGCCATATTTTCTATAATAAAAGAGTATGGAAACTCGCAAGATAATTAATACTTTTAATATAAAGACAACCAATAATTGGCTTAAAAGTCTTTTATTAAAATCTCCTTTTCACGACATACTAAAACCACACGGCCTTAAATCTTTCGGGCATTATTGTGCCTTTTATAAGTGACGAAGTGAAAAATTTACATTTTTACGTTTTCCAAAATTTTTCTCAATTTTTCTACGAAATTTCTTTTCACCCGTCCTCTATGTTGTCTTGAATTGATGTGTAGCACTGTAGGGCTTTCCTATGCAAGCTGCGTTAAAAAATCTGATGTGAGGAGCACATGACTTTCCTTATAAAATGCAATAAATGTACTACTTTTACAGTAAGAAAAATAGGTTATTCTTATACTAGATACTTATATTATTTTCAAGATATTAAATTTTCGCCAATTAGTCGTCAATTTCATTGATTTAGCGCCATTATTATGAATTTGGCGAGATTTTCGTTAATTCGGCAACATTTAAAAATGTCGTCCATTTGGCGACATCCCACCAAATTCGTCGCCAAAATCTCGCCAAGTGTTATGTATGGAGAAATAAGTTATTTTTATAGCATATAAATGACAATTGGCGTTCAAATACAAAAGTATACTCAAAGTATATTTTCCCATGAATGGAACGAGCTAGATCCACGACAATGATGTCACCCAATTTATCTCATGATATTACATATGAAAAGTGAACATGTTTCTCGACAATTAATATTATTTTTAATTTATGGAATTTTTTGATGAATTTATTTGAAAAATGTGCAATATCTCGAGAGCGGTTCATGCTAGCGTTCTAAAGTATATGTCAATCGTTTTCTAATGAAAAATTACATAAGAAATGCCTGTTTGCGTAACTTTATTAAAGGTTTTGATTTTATGATTTTTTTCAAAATTTCACTCGAAAATTTTGGGGATTCTGAACATTCATTTGTGTTTAAAAACAATAGACTTCTAGTATTCACGAATTGTAATTGTTGTACCAAATTCCAATCGACTCGCTCCATTCGTTCGTGAGATATTGTCTCCACAGTGTCCCTACACACACACACACACACTTAAAAATGTTCGATTCGTGATCAGGGATGCTTGAAAAGTGCTTTCCCGTCGAAAAGTTGAATTCGAATTTTCGACCCCGTCACAATACTTTCCTTATAAATTATAATATGTATATAAGGAAAGTAAAAATTACGATAGCTATCTTCCTCCTCAAGGAATTTCTCCTGATACGGACTTCCCTAGATGCCCTGTATGCATTGGCATATTAAATCCTTTAAACCCTGTTTTATTGATACACTTCTATGAAGCTGTCAAGTTCACTCAAAATTCTAAACAAATTTCAGTGTATCAAAGATAAGTTCTTGATCTAAAAGAACAGAGACGTACACTACTGCACATCTAGGCCCTTAAGAAAGATTCTGCATAAAACTACAATGCTCTGCGTGTTAGATGCTATATTTTCTAGATCGATTTTCAGGATAACACCATAAATCTTGTTGGGGTGTAAACATAGGCATATATCAAAATAAGGATCATCCACCTCTTTTATAAATATGTTTATTATGTAGAATATAATAGTTTTGGAGGAAAACCTTTATAAAAAAATGATTGATACATAGAGTTTATTATACGTATTTGTGCTTTTTTATTTAAAAAAATATTATATTATTTCTGAAAGATAAAGTATTTCTGTAAAAGGGGAGTATTGCTATGGTGTTGAATTTTTAACAGAGTCTTCTATATCCATATGTTTTGGACATTTTTGCATACGAATAAGATAGTATTTGTGGTTGATGTATTTGTGATTGCCCGGGGAAAAAAGTTATAAATTGAGGAGTTTCGTGACGTGTGTCTTTGCAAATATTTAAAAAAATATAAAAATAAAAAATAATCAGTATAATATAATAATCAGCACAGATAACAATGTAAAAGTCAAAGTTTTTTAACCAGTTATACTCTTTATTTCTGATTTTCTACTTATTGTATGCACATATAAAAAAATTTTGTAAATGGGTTAAAAATATGAACGTGACTTCACACTTTTCTGGGCGGACTCCGTAAAACACAAATCAGCTATTTTTAGAGTCGCGTCTGTGTATGTGTACGTGCAAATACAAACTTTACGTGCTGCTTTAATTCAGTTTACTAAAAACATTGTAAACTAATCATTACCAGTCATAAATAATCATCCAGATAGGCCCCTCAGGGTTTATGGATGACAATATAGCGTCCTATAAATAATCTGTTATGGATGATACAATAAACAGCACTTGCATATCAGAAGACATTTTGTGTAAAGCCTGTTTAAAATGCCATCTGTCAGCAACAATACCCATTTTATATCCAGACTGCATGCTACCGCGTTCTTTGACAAGCATTGCAGGTATCACCGTGACACTTTATCGGGAATTTAATCGCGTATATTCGTTTAGCTCGTTCCTGGTGTCGGTTATTTCTCGAACAATGATTTACAACTTTGTAATTAACATTTCTCTTCTACCCTGCTTTGGTGATCATTCCTTTATACCAACTTTTTTGTTTTTCCCTAGAGGCGCTGCGATCAATTTTATTTGATATACTAGCATGATCAATTTACTATAGACATACATAACGTTTACCCACTCATAAATCTTTTGTTATAAATTTATTCGATCTAGCATGGTCAATTTACTATATATAGACCTAACGTGTACAACCCATGTATGCTTACAAAACTATTGCACTGCTTAAGGCCTTTCTTAGGAATTCTGTATTACTATTTATTGTAGAGAAAGAAAAAAATCTGTATTATTAGATTTTTATCAAAAATTTAGTTAGGGATATAACGTTATTGGTTAGGGCTTGATATTCTTCATTTAAATGTCTAATATCGCATTAGAAAATCTGTCGGAATGTAATTGCTTCAAGCATTTCTTATAAATAATTGAAAAGACATTTCCCTAATTAAATCTGACTCAGTGCCTTAAAAAGAAAATATGTTTCCTTTAGGTAGATTCTTCCACATAGACAGGCATCTAATAATACACAAAGCTAATTACATTTTCTTTTATTTTAAGAAAATTACTCTAATCCATGCAAAAGACTTAAATTTATTTATTACCGCTGTGCCTGCAAATGGGCATGTTCTAGGAATGTATATATGAAGCTGAGTCAAATTACTTTTTACATCCTTTTATTTAACTGGATCTGCCATTTGTTTATCAGTCTGACTGAAATGTATAAGACCCTACCTAATCACGTTACATAATATTTATAGTAACATATATATATATATATATATATATATACGAAAAAAAAACGCATTCCAAATTTCAACTTTCTAGCTGCTCTGATTCTCGAGTTATAGCCCAAAGACTAATACTATGACAAGTCTAGCACGATCTGGCTCGATAAGGTGGAAAATCAAAAGAATTATGGTATGCCACGAAAGACAACGACAATTACGAAATATTATGTTACTATATATATATATATATATATATATATATATATATATATATATATATATATATATATATATATATATATATATATATTGTTGGCTTAACCGGGGAGTGGGGGTCACAACCCCCCCAGCCATTCTTTGATATATTGTTTTTTTCATTTTTATACTTTTCTGGTATGATATTAAAATCCACATTGTAGTACAGCATAGCGCCTTATTCGTGTGTGATTACAGGATTTATTTAACGTTCATTCTTATATACATATTTATATATATATATATATATATATACATATATATATATATATATATATACATATATATATATACATATATATATATATATACATATACATATATATATATATATACATATACATATATATATATATATATATATATATATATATATATATATATATATATATATATATATATATATATATATATATAATGCATAAAAAAGGAATGGATAAAAAGTGAAAAAAGGAAGGAAGGCTTAGCAAAAAGCTTACTTGATGGCGGTGAGGGGTTGTGACCTCACGCCCCAGTTTTCAACGAGCTCGTCATAAATGCCGCGGCACTGCACTCCTGGTCGCCAGCTTTGGCTCAAGCCCACCTCCGGAGTGACAATAAAAATTGTCACAAGACCTTCAAAAAGGAATGAACCGAGGACGAGAGTAAATTCACTACCGTACAAGCGATCTGTATTGCTGACCTCGGTGAAATGTATACAGCATCTTATGATCGTGCTGCGGTCCTGTCATATGCAAGATGCGATCCTTCATTCTCTAAATGAGTATAAAAAAGACTTGAGCTTTACACCATACGCTAAATTGTTTCGGCATAAATTATCTATATTTTTAAGCATAAAAGGAACTGGATATTTTTCCGAGCGGTTACTGTCGGATGTAATACGTATCTCACAAAAGCCAATTCTATGTTACTAAAGCTTTTAAAACCTATTTTGCTACATATTAATAATAAAGGAAGTTATATCATAAAAAATAGCCAACAAGTGATAAATTCATTAAAATATCATAAAAATCCTTTATACTTAAAGACTTATGACTTCCAAGAACTTTTCAACACTATAGATCTAGAAGACTTATCAAATATCCTTTACCGTTTATATGAAGAATATGAATTAAAAAGAAATATAGAATTCAATAAATTCAAGACTATAATTAGAATAGTCATCAAAGAAAATTATCTTTTCAATGGAATCTTTGCATATCAAAAAAATAAAGGCATCCCCATGGGGGGGGGGGGGATGTTTTTCCATACTAGCCGATCTCTACCTTAGTTTTTATGAAAGCCAGTTTCATATTAACAACGAAATCGTTTACCTGCGTTATGTAGATGACGTGATTATTGGATATGAAAATGAAAACTATTGTATGAACTTTGATTTCTACCCACCCAACCTCATATTGAAGGAAAATCCAGTTAAAAATAACAACGTGGTTGAGTTTTTGGATTTGAGTATCAACTTTAGACAAATCCCAATCATATTTACCATCTATGACAAAAGAAACCATTTTAAAATACCTATAAATGGAATAATACATTGGCACTCCAACCTACACTTGAATATATTTCGCAATGTATTCTTGGGAGGATTGGTCAGAATTAAAAGAACTATTAAAGAAGAAAATTTACGTATTGATTTTGATCAAGTATTTTTAAAGCAAGCATATATTCATAAATATCCAGTTCCTTTTATGCTTAAAAATATAAATAATTTATACCGAAACAATTTAGCGTATGGTGTAAAGCTCAAGTCTTTTTTATATTCATTTAGAGAATGAAGGATCGCATCATGCATATGACAGGACCGCAGCACGATCACAAGATGCTGTATACATTTCACCGAGGTCAGCAATACAGATCGCTTGTACGGTAGTGAATTTACTCTCGTCCTCAGTTCAATCCTTTTTGAAGGTCTTGTGACAATTTTTATTGTCACTCCGGAGGTAGGCTTGAGCCAAAGCTGGCGACCAGGAGTGCAGTGCCGCGGCATTTATGACGAGCTCGTTGAAAACTGGGGCGTGAGGTCACAACCCCTTACCGCCATCAAGTAAGCTTTTTGCTAAGCCTTCCTTCCTTTTTTCACTTTTTATCCATTCTTTTTTATGCATTATATGGTGTATGGTACCTCTTGCTGCTTTGCGCATAATTACTATAACACATATATTTCTGATAATCCACTTTCTTTATATTATATATTTTATATATATATATATATATATATATATATATATATATATATATATATATATATATATATATATATATATATATATATATATATATATATATATATATATATATATATATATATATATATATAGTAACATAATATTTCGTGATTGTCGTTGTCTTTCGTGGCATACTATAATTCTTTTGATTTTCCACCTTATCGAACCAGATCGTGCTAGGCTTGCCATAGTATTAGTCTTTTGGGTATAACTCCAGAATCAGAGCAGCTAGGAAGTTTAAATTTGGAATGCGTTTTTCTTTCATGCATTCAAGTTACTTAAATTATAATAAATGCATTTCGCTTAAATTTAAGTTGTATACAAATGGTAGAATTTTGTACTTAAAAAAAAAATGCATTTTTGTTTTATGATTACTTTTCTTGAAGTACATGATAATGCTTACGGAAATTCCTGGATTCAAAATGAAATATGGCATCCATCTTTTTTCCCAGTGTAAAAATCGCGATTTTTAAAGTTTTTTTTAAATTTATATTTAGTGTTGCATCCGTCCTGGACCTGCTTTATTTTTACATATTATCATTGTACCTAAATTATGTGCCAACACAATTACAATATTTTTGATTTTAAATCATCACTAAACTTTGATCATTCCTACAACGAAGCCTAATTTTAATGGATGCAGAATATAAACAAGTGATTGTAAGATGAGTTGCACAAAAATTGCTGAATTTTTTTCATGCAAAATTATTTAGCTCTGGAGTCTAGAATAAAAGTACTATGAATGAAACATTTATTGCTTTTACATCGAGAGCCAGACGATTTATATTTCAATGACGCCATTTGAATAAAGTTCATTTTTTTCGATGATGTTTTAAGTTTTCAAATGTAGTAAATTATTATAGTACAATTATAGTATATTATAGTGAAATATATTATATTATACAAATATATTACATTATATTATACAAATATATTATATGTTTTGAAACTATAAATTATTATAGTTTCAAATATAGTATATTATAGTGATAATGTAAAAATATCAGAGCTGAATATATCGCATTTTAGAGATGGTTAAATAAAATTGCATTTCAGTTGAAAAGTGTTTCAGAATCAATGATTTATGTATGATTAAGCTTTCTTGTTCTAAATATAGGGACATATGTTATTTTGTCAAATTTGAGGTTAAATGCAGGCATATAAGTTTATCTATATATATTTTATCTAGTTTTATTATCTAGTTTTATCTAGTTATTATCTAGTTTTATCAAAAGCGATTAATTAGATCAGTTGATACTTCGGTTAGAAAAGTTTCCTGGAACATCCCATTACAAGTTCTGAATTATGCCAACGTCTCAATATTTACAGCATCACATATTTTAAAGTAAGAAAATATTTGCGCTTCCAAACAAATTGCAGAAACTTAAATATCTTTAGAACGATAGTTACGAATAAAAATGCTGCAAGTATGATTCAGCATACGTAAAATATTCTATCAAACTGGAATTTTGTGTTTGGTAAAATATGTCCATATTTCGTTTCTTTGTTGAATTTATTCCATTCTTGAGTAAAAAAATAATCTCTAGTTTATAAGGCATCTGTTTGGAATATTTGGGTAGTAATTTTAAATATATATAAAGTTATAATATTTTATTGGTAATAAAAATTTTGACATTTATATTGAAAACGTTATTTGAAACATCTATTTCAGAGGATTTACTATAAATATAGCTTGGATGGTGAATGGTTTGAATTCAACATCTAAATTCCGGAAGAGGTAGTTCATAAGTATTTCCACTCATAAGTATTTCCACTCAGGATTCTCTTTTCCATTTCTGGTTCAAAATTTGTAATTTTACTTGCAAGATCAACTTCTCAAAATTAGATATAGATATAATTAAGATGGTAACTGATATGGATTCAGAATGAAATTATAGAGGTAAGGTAGATTACTAAGGATTTCCATTTCTGGTTCCTTTACCCATTCCGGTGCAAATATTATTCATGACACGTCTATTTCTCAGGATTATTTATAGATAGAGCTTAGATGATAATGTATATAAATTCCAGAGGAGTTTGTTTTTCCATTTCTGAACTCATAATATTCAAGAAATCTTTCACTTGGTAGAATTTCAGTAAAGTTCATAAAGGTCAATTATACAGTACGATAGAAGCATCATTCAACCCGAGGGAAGGGCATTTTAGGTAGGACATTAATCGAAATTCCGCTAATCGAGTCAGAAAAATCGAAATTCATGTCATGTAAGTTAATGAATTTAGTACTCTTTATTACTATTAAATTTTACATTATTTATTTTACATTATGCTTGAAAAATCGGTATACATTATGTCTCACCCGAGGCTCTTTCGAGTTGCTACTATTGAGCGCTAAAAATCGGAACATCCCGCAAAATTCGGGACAGTTGATCTCCCTAGATATAACTTACAAAACGCCAGATGGGATGGCGCCGACCATGACACTACTTTAGCTAGAAATGTATTACTGTAAAATGCGCCAAAATGGTTTGCTGGCACAAGTCTCGAACAATACAGAAGATGTGCCAGCTGATTTTGCACGCCACATTGAATCAACGGGTCAACTAATCAAATTAAGAGGACAGATCCAATCTGAGTACTGCAACTGGTCCACCCCAAACTGCGGGCAAATCAGAGCAAGAAAGTTGAGAGAGTTGGTCCCCCTAGATATAACGTACAAAACGGCAGTTGGGATGGCGCCGAACATGACACTACTTTAGCTAGAAATGTATTACTGTAAAATGCGCCAAAATGGTTTGCTGGCACAAGTCTCGAACAATACAGAAGATGTGCCAGCTGATTTTGCACGCCACATTGAATCAACGGGTCAACTAATCAAATTAAGAGGACAGATCCAATCTGAGTACTGCAACTGGTCCACCCCAAACTGCGGGCAAATCAGAGCAAGAAAGTTGAGAGAGTTGGTCCCCCTAGATATAACGTACAAAACGGCAGTTGGGATGGCGCCGAACATGACACTACTTTAGCTAGAAATGTATTACTGTAAAATGCGCCAAAATGGTTTGCTGGCACAA
>OX578151.1:102616322-102636322 GCA_951213105.1 Amaurobius ferox
ATCAGTTAAAGCGGGGATAGAAGAGAAAACATTAAATGCGCGATTAAAATACGCGCTAAAAGAAGCTTTTTTAGAGGATACAGGATGGAGAGAATTAGCGGGGATACAGGAGTTAGTAAAAGTGGATTTACGGAAAACGGCAGTTTGAAAACCAAAATCAGAACGGGTGACCAGAACATCTAGAAAAGGCAAGGAACAGTTAGATCCATGCTCAACAGTAAAATTAATCGAAAGGTAGAAATCATTGTCCAAAAGGTCGAGATCATTTAAATAACGATCCCAGATAATAAAATCATCATCCATGTAACGGCGCCAAAGAATAGGTTTAATTGTTAAAGCAGACAAAATCTCATTTTCGAGCTTCTGCAAAACGGTCTCGGCCAAAATACCAGATAAAGGGCTACCCATAGGGGCCCCAGAAGTTTGTAAGGAAATAGCATCACGGAAAGCAAAGTAATTTGTTTCCGGAATAATATTCAAAGCAGAAGTGATTGAGTCGATAGTGGGGATTTTGCATTAGTGACTATGAAGTTTTTTGTGAAGTACACGACACTTGGGTGTTCCCTACAGCACAGTGCGGAATGTACTGAGAAACATAGTGCATTTTTTCCTGTACAAAATTAGTCACAATCATCACTTGCTGACCATCGACAGGGAGAAGCGACTGACCTTTGTATTGACATTTCTGGCTAGAGTTGAAGTGGATGCATCGTAGCCATGGCAGATTCTACGGAGCGATGAAGCGCATTTCCACCTAAGTGGAACAGTCAACACCCATAACTGTTGCATTTGGGACAAGGAAAACCCTCGTACCGTCCAAGAGATTCCACTTCACTCACCGAAAGATACAGTCTGGTGTGGATTCACAGCTACATTCATTCTTGGACCTTTCTTTTTCGAAGAGGCTATTCTCAATGGCCCTGTGACATGCACCGTGACGGCCAGGAGGTACAAAAACATGCTCGAAAATTTTGTTGTACCCTAACTGCAACAGCACCAATGTTTTGATTTAATTACCTTTATGCAAGATGGAGCGTCTCCACACATTGGACTCTGTGTACAGCAGTTTCTTTGGCAACATTTTACTAATGGTAGAGTAATTAGTCGTGCGTTTCCGACAAGCTGGCCATCTCGTTCTCCAGATCTTAATCCCTGTAATTTTTGGCTGTGGGGATACTTAAAAAGTCTTGCTTATCGTGGACGTCTGGTAACCTTGGCAGATTTGAAAGACACTATCATTCTGCATGTGAGAAGCATCTCACTCGACTAATTACGATGCGCGGTTGAACAAGCTGTCCACAGACTGCAGATTTTGCATCTTGAAGAAGGAAACCATATTGAGCAGCATTCCCTGCATAGATAAGGTCCTTGTGATATGAATGTTTGGTACGTTCGAATAAAATGCGTTACAAATGTGTATTTTGTGTCTTTTCAGCATATTTTCTGTTGTACAGCGCCACCTATCGGTGTTTCTGGAACTATTTTTTTCACGTAATCCCTTTCCTTATGTCTTGAGTAGTAGATTCAACAATTTTGGAGCCTTTACTCTGAGTAGTTCAATGTATAGAGAGTTCAGAGTAGGGGTGTTTTAATTCTAACCACCCGGTATATATATATATATATATATATATATATATAGATAGATAGATAGATAGATAGATAAATACACAAAAACAACAGGTCAGCAGACTATAATTAGCTGAATATATTAGAAATGAAGCTGGGATTGTCATGAACGTCTGTTATTGTAGCTTTTCTTATCAGTTTGCAGAACTTATCAACAAAGTAGCTGAAAAAAATGAGCAAAGGTTGAAGAATGTTTTACAGTGTTTGGGGAAATATTTGAAAGATGTCTAAAATAAAATTGAACTTTTTATCAATTTACACGCTTTCGATATTCTACACAGTGGTTCCTAACGTTTTAGAAGTTACGGAACACTTTTGATTATAAGAAACATTTACGGAACACCACAATCCTGCGGACTCCAGAAAAAAGGGAATAGTACGCGTTCGCAACAATATTATGAAGTGAAGGAAACATATACAGGGTGTCCCAAAAAGATTGAAACGCGCTTTAATTCTTCACCTATTGGAGATAAGTGGGCAATGCAAATTACAAAAATGTTGAAAGTAAGGTAGAAAATAAGACTACGTTAATGAAATAGTCATCCCATTCACTTTCAAAAAGTCACACATTTTACATTTTTAAACGACCCCCTTAGACAAATTTGATCAATCAGATAATTTTTATGTTTAATGCAACAAGATCATTAAAAACATCCATAACTGTATCTTTAAAATCAACTGAATTATGATAAGGGAAAAAATCTGATTTATGCCACTTTTTCGTACCATGTGAAATGCTGTTTCATCAGTGAAAATAGGGATCATAAACAAATTGACGATGGACATTGTTTAGATCAAACATACGTTAATATGTGTCAAAATGTTTTATCATAAATGCATCTAAATAAAGCATTGCACAGACAGAGATCATATGAAACAGTGGTACTCACTACGCGGTAGGGTACCTTATGTATTATCATCCAGTTTTATCTTTTTTGTGATATGTCACAAATTTACATTTCTAATTTGATATATGGTCACCATTCACAATGTCCATTTTTAAATTAAATATAACTCGCGCAATTAAATATAACTCGCGCCACCGAGTTTGCCACAGTCAGAATTTGCCACGGTCAGGATTTTCAAAGGTAGCGAACAGGCTGGTCGCCAAAGGCGGCTAGTTAAATATAAAAATTTTCTGATTGGCCAAATTTGTCTAAGGGGTCGTATAAAAATCTAAAAAGGGTAACTTTTTGAAAATGAAGGGGAGAACTATTTCATTAACGTAGTCATATTTCCTACCTTATTTTCAACATTTTTGCAATTTACATTGTCCACTTATCTCCAACAGGTAAAGAAATACATCGCGCTTTAATCTTTGTGGGACACACTGTATAAACGTATAATGGCTATTGGCCCTGTATTATGGCTATTTTATATGGTCAAAATGTAGACTTGTAAGATAAAGTTTGCACAGTTTTCTTAGCGTTCACTTCAAAATCAACGGTTTGGTCGTTTTGGAAGCTATATCGATAGAGCCTCTTCTCCGGAGATTGGCGGGTCTAGTTTCTTATAAAACCCGAGATATTTACATTATCTACAACATGAGATATTCACATTATCTAAACATGAGATATTAATATTATGAATAACTTAATTGCATAGGTCAGGAGTTCTCAACGTTTTCATAAATAATACGTAACACTTATTTTCATAAATAAGTACCACCTAACCCAAAATTAAAAAAAAATCACTAACACCAACAAAAATATGTCTTGCATAGAAAGCCAATACTACACACTGCATTTTTTCTAATAAAAAATAGAACAAAAATATTAAATATTAGCAAATACAATTAACAAACAATATAATTATTGATTAACAAAATGATTTAATATTATACTTGTGTTGGTTTGGCAGAAATTGGTTTATTTATACCTGCTTCTATTTTGTTTGCGTTTGAACGCAAATTTCTCTTCAAACCGAGTTTCGTTCTGTATGATTGACACCAACAAGATTTCGTCGTTCTCTTCGCGTCAAATTATGGAAAAATAATAGATACGCTTTTTTGTGGGATATAAAACGGGAATCATATTTAATACTGAAATCTATACAGAAAATACTTTTTAATTGATAATTTAGAATAACATTGTTACGATGTATTATATGGATACAAGGGCGAGTTTAAATTTCGGGATAACTAACACGTTTATTCACAAACACAGCGTGAACAAGAAAAATATGCAGTAAAACAGTACATAAATGCACCAAAATTTCACAAAACACCAGATACTATCCTCAAAACATCGATGTATTTTATTTCACAATATACAGCCACTAATCTCAAATCATTCTCAAAAATCACAGTTCAATCTAGCTTGTATCCTGGCAACTGCTCTCCAATGGAGACTAACTTCCTTTATAGACTATCTATGAAACTTCTGGAAATTTCTCACATCTGGTAGAACATTGGTTATTTCGAGGTGTTTCTCGAATATTCAAGAAGTCGCCAAATATGGAAACCATTCTACAAATTTTGACATATGGAAATTTTAGAATCGCGTTATGGGAAAGGATGCATGAACGGGTGTTTTCAACGTTTGGTATTCGAAAGAGATAAAAGTGATAACGGGAAAGGACTCCAGCATTTTACAAGACTCATCAGTATTTTACAAGTTCGTAAAATTATACAAGAATATTGAACACAGGGGAAATGCGGAAATCGTGTCACAATAATTCCACAAATGATCATCTCCAATACCACTGGTTGAGAACCACTGCTATATGTAGTATTATTGAGGTATGAATAATACCAAATAGGAATTTTTATTTGTTCTATGATATATGGCAAGGGTTTCGAGTCACCGAATGTTACAATAAACTGGATATTATACTGTACAAAAAAAACAAGAAACGGAATAAAATGGTCGCACAGATCAAAAGTTGTTTCTCCATGTGAAATCTGAATATAACAGACCGTGGTCTAGGATAATCTCCATTGGACACCTTACGTCATGGCCCGCAGTCCAAAACACCACGTGACCTCTCTTCGTGTTGTTGTTGAGACCCAGACCTTCCGACCTACCAGAAAGTTGTAAGGTAACTGTTTGGACGGCCGGAAAGAGCCAATCAATTCAGACCGTAACATAGTGGGGGAGGCATCCACAGGGACAGTACCCACCTTCCCTTACCACCAACCTCTCGGAAGGACTTACGGACCCACATGTTTAACGTGTTCGTACTCCGCGTGGCAGTTTTGGCAGCGGAGGGAATCGAATGCGGACTAACCGCGTGCAATTTCCTTGCGCTAAGCACTGGACTAATGCTGTAAGACTTTTAAGTTGCATCATAAATTGCTGCAATATTTCTTTATTACTCCACCATAAACTACATAGAATTCAATGTCAAGTCTTGTTTTTCGGTTGGTGTCAGCTATTGTTAGTATGAGCTAACTCTTTATGTTTTTCTCTTTATGTATATATGTATGAGCTAACTCTTTATAACAGACTCAACTTGCTTTACTTTCATATCTTTACCATATCACCCTATTAAAAACATACCACATGTCACCGTCTGTCATCACATATATAATTTAATACCTGCTTCAAATATACAGGTATATAATCGTTCAATATCTTAAAGGCTAGACTGCCGTCTGATCAACTAACAAAATTTCATTAACGTAACTATTAGAATTTTTATCATACGTTACAAAATGTACACATTTAACTGTAATAAATTGTATTTTCTTAATTTTTTTCTGCTCAAATCTTCCAATATTATTTGGGATTATTCATACCCAACTCATAAACACTACAAAATCCATACCGATACCCATAAGCAGATTCTCCCACTCCCTTAGCATCTATTAAGTATGTCTGAATTTCCAAACCATGCTTTAAAGTAAAGCGAAGTGAAGTAAGACCATGCATTAGAAATGTCAGAAACATCTGCGGTTGTAGTGATATCTTCTCACATAAACAGATCATATTAACTGCTTGAGAATATTTGCTTCGTGAACCCTTTCTCCAGATTTTGCAGATTATTTTGGAAGTTCTGAAAGTCCTATGCATTTTTATAATTCTCTGCAATTTCTATTCGCATATCTTTAAAGTGGGAAATAATTGACATCAGCTAAATTGTATCATTATTTAATAAATACTAGAAAGATAATTTATAAGAAAATCAGTTATCTAAGTCTGTCTGTACGTCCTATTTTACGATACGTTTGGCGCAAATTCGGTAACTTTGGTAACAGAGTTGGCACAATATCACCGACTTGGCGAGTTTTTGGGAAATAAAGCTGCAGTGTTAGTGATAATTCAATATATCCGAAAATAAAATATATTTTCTTTGATAGTATATGTCGCTTTCTAAAAATTTTTAATTTAATATTCTTGATTAAAATTATAGATAGTTTCACTGTTCGTGAGATAGATACGTTTTGTTTTGGAATTGAAAGAGTCGTATTTTCGTTTTGTTAGGGCTACGTTGATTATGTTTGGTTGGAGCCCTGAGTGTAATAATTAAGTTCTTATAAGGTCGTATAGTAAATGGTAGTATAGATGGCGATTGGTACCAGAATTCTGCATCGGCTCGGGTGCATCGGTATTGGGTTGAGTTGCGGTTCGGATTCCTTGCACATTTCATGCTTCGAATCTGCATGAAAAAATATTTATAAGGATTGTACTTCATTATATTTTTATTGGGAGTAACTGGATAAATTATTAAACGGTGGTTACAAACTGAAAAAATCAGAAAATTGGCATATGAGCTAAAGATTTAAAACCACTCTAAATAATTTTGACAGCAAGCCTTTTAATCGGTGGCCAAGTTGCCAAACTTAGCAATGCATAAAGATATGATTTGAGTCTGTGTAAGAAGTTGTGTTACCAACACTATATTATTGTTCTTTAGAATAACTGCATTTTCAAGTATATCTATTCAACGTACTAAAGCCATCAAATTTTTATTAGGAGCGGAATCGGCGTGAGCGATAAAACTCAATTTTTATTTTGTGCGATACTGTACAAATTAATTTTGACAGAACGGTTTTTAAAGTGTCGCCAAGTTGCCAAACTTAGCAAAAAAAGTAGCCAAACATAAAGATAGAATGTGAGCCCGTGTAGAAAGTTATGTGTTATCAACACCAGATTATTATTCTTTAGAATAACTGCATTTTCAAATAAATGTATCCAACAGACTAAAACAATCAAATTTCTTTAAAGCGGAATCGCTGTAAGCGATAAAACTCAATTTTCATTTTGTGCCATAGTGTTCAGATTAATTTTGATAGAACGCTTTTTGAACTGTCGCTAAGTTGTCAAACTTAGCAATGCATACAAATAGAATTTGAGTCTATGTAGAAAGTTATGTGCTGCCAATACCAGATTATTGGTCTCTTAACAGAACGGTTTTAACACTTTACAACAAAGTTGAAAAGTGTTTATGACTTTGTTCATTCTGTCTGTCTGTCTGTCCGTTAGCACGATAACTGCCGTAAAAATGACTTAATCAAAATGAAATTTTAGTATGTTGTTCAGACGGTCCGTAGAACCTATGGGAATATAAATGAATAATATCACCCAATTAGTTTTGGATTCAACCCGGGTTGAAAAAATGAAATACATTGAGCCCTATGGGACCTAATTTTTCAAACATTTTTTAAGCGGATTTAAAATTCGCAAATTGCTTCGAAAAGTTTAGGTAATATTCAAATTGTTCCATAAAATATATAAAAAAAATTCAGCGAAATATAGTCAGTAGTTTTTTAAATAAAAATTAAAATAATAATTACACCTCTTATATGAAACGATCACATGACCCACTTCAAAATGATATATGGCATCCATCTTGTTTCAAAATCGTGATTTTTTTAAGTTCTTTTTAATTCGTATTGAGTGTTGTATCCGTCCTAAAACTACTTTATTTTTGCTTAAATTCTGTGCATCTACATACTGAAACAACGCAATGGCAATATATTTGAGTTTAAATGCTCATCTAAATTTGATTATTTCTACAACTAAGCCTATTTTTCACCTATGTAAAATGTAAACAGCAAAATATATAGAATGACTTGTATTAGAATTCCTGTATTTTTTTTAACACAAAATAATTTAGTCCATGGAGTCTGCATGGCTGATATGAATGAAATATTAATTGATTTCATAAAGAGAAGGACGATTTTTTTCGATGAAGTTTCAAGCACAGAGTTTAATTTTTTGTAGCTCCATGGTCTTAAACAAAATGTCCTTAAATAAACATGGTCTTAAATAAAATAAATTATTATAGTATTGTGATGAATGAAATGAATGGGAGAAAGTTATGAATGAAATCCTGTTTTTATAGAGAGATCCAGACGTGTTATTTTTTCTATGACGTCATTTGAATTAATTTCAGTTGCTTTCGATGAAGTCTTCAAATATAATAAATTATCGTAGTATTATGATAATTCTAAAACTATTACCGAGGAATGTATAACATTTTAGAGATGTTTAAACCAGGCAATTTATATTTCAATGCCGTCATTTGAATGAAGTTCATTTTTTTCGATGAAGGTTTAAGTTTTCAAATATAATAAATTAATGCAGTATTGTGATAAGTTTCAAAATATTGCCGAGGAATGTATTGCATTTTAGACTTGTTTAAATAAAATTGCATTGAAGTTGGAAAGTGTTTCATAATCAATGTTTTAAGCATGATTGATCTTTGTTGTTAAATTATCTCCAAGTTTCCACACTTAGCAATACATAAAGATAGAATTTGAGCCTATGCAGAATGTTATATGCTGCCAATACCAGATTATTGTTCTAAACGTATTTTCAAATAAATGTATTCAACGCACTAAAAACATCCATCAAATTTATATTAATATATTCTGTTTAATATATACCTTATCCTACCGCATACTGTGATTCGGAAATATGCATTATTTTCCTTCTGCCTATTACGCAGAACTCGTAAAAATATTTTACGACATATAGTAATTGCCAGCTGAGACAAACATCATACATATTTGGTATCTTGGCTGTGTATTATTGTGATCTTTTGAAGCTTTAATAAAATCTCTTATCTTTACTTTGTGTTCTTATTTCCACATATCCTATATATAAAAAGGTTTTATGTCACCTTGGCATGCGATTTCCAATTTATTTCATCTGAATCTTTTCAGCGAACTACTATTATATATTTGGATACTAGTATATGTGAACGTATATGTGTATGTGAACTAGTCTATGTGGTCATTTATGTGTGGAAACCCCAGGCCGTCCGACTCATCCAGAGGACTTGAGCAACTATTTGGACGACCGGGAAGGGGTCATTTATGTGTGTGTGAACTAGTATATGCGAACGCATATGTATGTGAACTAGTATATGTGAACGTATATGTTAACTAATATATGTGAGGTAGTGTGAATTATTTTTGTTGAGGAATATACAACTCTCTTAGACAAGCCCTTAGGCATCTCAGTAACTTTGTTACGAACGGTCTATGATTGTACACGCTAGGTCTATATAATAATAAAGTCATCATGTCCGTTCGAATTAAAGTGATTACATAGCCCCTATAGAAGTATTTAAAAATCTGATGTGGGCAGCACATAACTTTCTCTGCAGAAGCGAATTCATTCTTTCTATATTTCTTTAAGAACTTATTAAATTGTGTTTAATTGTACAGAATAACACACAGTTTTCATTTTTAATTCAATTTCTGCTTTTATTTGGTAATTGGATATTTTTCCAAAGGCGGCATAACAAAAATGCAAAAAATCTAAAATATCTCGAGAACCGTTAGTCCGAGAGTAATAGTTGTTGTATCCCCCCGTGGTGAAGGAGCGCCTATGCACCACGTCCACTAGACCCCTTGTCCCATGGCGAAGGGGAGAGAATATGCAGAATCACTTTTATTGAGGCTCCCCAAGGGCAGAAGTCTGACTTCGCTTCGACAACACAACATCCATGTCCGCTGACGGGATTCGAACCCACAATCCAGCCATCAGATGGATACGCATGCCCCTGACCGCTCGACCACTGGATTGGCGTAAAATATAGTATAACAGACTATGCAGCAAAGCGAGATAGATAATATAAGTCAATTACAAAGTTGTGAGGCATTGTCTAATTACGAAATACTCAGCATACAACTGTTACAACAGGCATTTATTCCACACATTACAGAAATTGATAAATTACTGTTATATTTAGGAATGTTAAAATTAACAACACTTATATGCATAGTAATCTATTGTACAGACGGTAAACAATATATTCGAATACCGCATTGTACCGGCTCTCCGGGTTGCACATAACAACCAAATATATCAGTAAACTCATAATAATGCCTGCTATAAAAGCGAGCAACTAATTTGACTAATGGGTAGTCTTCATATTAAACTTTGTGCAAAATAGATTTTTTAAACGAAATAAACAATTTTTTATAGCTTACTCTCCAGATCAAAGCATCATTGAATTTGATTTTGCAGAAAGTTATATGCTGCCAATACCAGATTATTGTTTTAAACGTATTTTCAAATAAATGTATTCAACGCACTAAAAACATCCATCAAATTTATATTAATATTTCTGTTTAATCCTACCGCATACTGTCATTTGGAAATATGCATTATTTTCCTTCTGCCTATTACGCAGAACTCGTAAAAATATTTTACGACATATAGTAATTGCCAGCTGAGACAAACATCATAAATTTTTGGTATCTTGGCGGTGTATTATTGTGATCTTTTGAAGCTTTAATAAAATCCCTTATCTTTACTTTGTGTTCTTATTTCCACATATCCTATATAAAGGTTTTACGTCAACTTGGCATGCGATTTCCAATTTATTTTATCTGAATCTTTTCAGTGAACTACTATTATATATTTCGATACTAGTATATGTGAACGTATATGTGTATGTGAACTAGTTTATGCGGTCATTTATGTGTGTGTGAACTAGTATATGTGAACGCATATGTATGTGAACTAGTATATGTGAACGTATATGTTAACTAATATATGTGAAGTAGTGTGAATTATTTTTGTTGAGAAATATACAAGTCTCTTAGGCAAGCCCTTGAGCATCTCAGTGACTTTGTTACGAACGGTTTATGATTGCACACGTTAGGTCTATATGTAATAAAATGATCATATCCGTTCGATTTAAATTGATTGCAGAGTCCCTATAGGAGTATTTAAAAATCTGATGTGGGCAGCACATGACTTTCCTTGCAGACGCGAATTCATTATTTCTTTATATCTTTAAGAACTCATTAAATTGAGTTTAATTGTACAAAATAACACACAATTTTCATTTTTAATTCAATGTCTGCTTTTATTTGGTAATTGGACATTTTTCCAAAGGCGGCATAACAAAAATGCATAAAATCTCAAATATCTCGAGAACGGTTAGTCCGAGAGTAATAGCTGTTGTATCCCCCGTGGTGAAGGAGCGCCTATGCACCACGTCCACTAGACCCTTGGTCCCATGGCGAAGGGGAGAGAATATGCAGAGTCACTTTTATTGAGGCTCCCCAAAGGCAGAAGTCTGACTTCGCTTCGACAACACAACATCCATGCCCGCTGGCGGGATTCGAACCCACAATCCAGCGATCAGATGGATACGCATGCCCCTGACCGCTCGACCACCGGATTGGCGTAAAATATAGTATAACAGACTATGCAACAAAGCGAGATAGATAATATAAGTCAATTACAAAGTTGTAAGGCATTGTCTAATTACGAAATACTCAGCATACAACTGTTACAACAGGCATTTATTCCACACATTATAGAAATTGATAAATTACTGTTATATTTAGGAATGTTAAAATTAACAACACTTATATGCATAGTAATCTATTGTACAGATGGTAAAAAAATATCTACGAACACCGCATTGTACCGGCTCATCGGGTTGCACATAACAGCCAAATATATCAGTAAACACATAATAATGCCTGCTATAAAAGCGAGCAACTAATTTGACACATGGGTAGTCTGCATATTAAACTTTATGCAAAATAGATTTTTTAAACGAAATAAACATTTTTTATAGCTTACTCTCCAGGTTAAAGCATCCCGAATCGATATTAATTTTTACTTTCCTTATATACATAATGTATAAGGAAAGTATTGTGACGGGGTAAAAAATTCGAATTCGAGTTTTCGACGGGAGAGCACGTTTTCAGCATCCCTGATCACGAATCAAATATTTTTGAGGTGATGTCCGTGTGTGTGTGTGTGTGTGTGTGTGTGTGTGTGTGTGTGTGTATGTGTGTGTATTTATGTGTGTGTGTGTGTGTGTGTGTGTGTGTCAGTGGATCTGTGGAGACGATAACTGACGAACAAATGAACCGATTCGAACGAAATTTGGTACAAAAATCACAATCCGTGAATACTGGAAACCTATTGTTTTTAAACGATCGAATGTTCAGAACCCTCCCTAAATTGTCGAGTGAAATTTTTAAAAAATCATCAAAAATCAAAACCTTTAATAAAGTTACGCAAATAGTTAAGTTACGCAAATAGTTAAAGTTACGTAATTGTATAACTTGAACTTTACGTTTAACGCTTTAAGCGCTGCGTCAGTCACCGGTGATTGACAATATACTCTTCGTTCAGATTGCGTCAGTCACTGTTGACTGATGAAATATAATTTAAACAATTATATTATATTAAAAGTTAAATAGTTTGAATATTGTAAAAAGTGCATTTAAATATCACTTTTTACCAGAAAAACTATTATAATGGGTATTGTGAAACATTGGATACGCATAAACGGCTGCACTGTGCAGGTTTCACAGAATGTTGTCACTTGTTTTGTCAACTATCTCTTCCGAATCGTGCTGTATTCTTCGTAACATTTTGTACAATATTTTCGAATTTACGATGCTCTTCTAGTTTATTGTTGTAATTTATGATGATATATTTGAGGTGTATTTACAATATTGCTACTAGGAATTTCTTCATCCTGACAATTTGAAAGATAGACGGCTAATTTCTGTCCAAATTCTCATATTCTTTTTGGTTATACTTTTATATAAAATGCGAGCATTTAGAACTGAAGTATTTAGTAGTAGATCAAAGTCTAGCCGGCATATGGCGGCATGAACGGAAAGGAAAGCAAACTAGGCTCGGGGCTTAGCGTGTTAATATTATATAAGCTTTTTATATAAAACAGTTTTAATTTCGGATTTCATTGAAATGTCAAAATCAACAACAATAAAATGGTGAAATTGCAAATTAAATTATTTCAATTTTGAAAATTTAGCTGAGATGAAGTTGGTCGTTATACCACCCTGCTCAGGTTTTAGTGTGGAATACCCTCTGTTCGGAGGTTATTGTCGGGTATAAACCTGTTTTCATAAAAATTGGTTATCTAAAACTGACACAGCTATAAACTTTACAATGGAA
Organism: Amaurobius ferox; assembly: GCA_951213105.1. Classification (NCBI taxonomy): domain Eukaryota; kingdom Metazoa; phylum Arthropoda; class Arachnida; order Araneae; family Amaurobiidae; genus Amaurobius; species Amaurobius ferox. The sequence goes on from OX578151.1 coordinate 102,629,300, forward strand.
CCCAAACAAATCAACCCTGTAGGTTAGTGCAAAGATGTCGGAGGTCTAAGATTGACCCTAGTATGACAAGTACGTATTCAAGGACTCTGGTATATGGAGCGCCGATTTCGAATGAGGACAAAATCCAAGCAGGACTCTAACCTGTAGGATAAAAATATCATCAAGATGCTAATCTGGGGTTAAAATAGCAGGAGGTGGTCAGGCAGATTGCCAATTGCACACCAATCTAACATTAAAGGGTTGATAATAGCAGAATTCACTTCGAGGACAAGAGGTTGCAATTCCGTCCGAGTAGCTCTACGGTAGAGCGTTGGCTGGCCTTTACAAAGATCCTTGGTTCGATTCACGGTTGGGACAGCAGTATTCTTTGCAACTAAATGTACATATTCCTTTAGTGGGCAGAATTTGCTTGAATAATATGTAGCCAGAGACTAAATTTGCATTCTTCGGATTTTATGTGACGCTTAATGTTGCGTTTCAATGATATCTGAGAAATCTCAGTGGAAATAGAAATAATAATATATTCCTTTCATTACTTTCAAAATCTTAATTGCATTTGAAGGTAGAATGAGGACTGCCAAGAATATTTTAGACCCATTTTATGTTTTGTAGCTATGCAACGTGGAAATTATTTCGGCGGGATATCGCAGTTTGATATAGTGGTGCTAAAAAATTAGCATGTCCTCCATATTCCCATAACTTTGATGAAGGAAAAGGACAGTAACACACAGAGAAGCTCAATACTATTTAATTTTATACAACTTACTATATTCGCTAATATAAACATTAGCTCTCAATGGGATGTGAGGTGGCTGTTCCTGTCAATAACTTCTTGGATACGTTGCGGCATAGAATCTACAGTGGAGCTCAAAAAAATTTCATCACACTCGAAAAATTCGGTATTTTCAAAATAAATATTTAATTTAGTTTAATAAACCCGGATGCTTTATTTTATTTTTAGTGCATTGACGTTTATAGGAAATTTAAAGTGTCATCGCCCACTAACCAGTATCATGGGAGGCATTACTTCATGCTAACTCGAAAATGTAATTAAATATTTATTTAATTATGAAAATAGCCTTATTATTAAATATTTAATAAAATGAGAATATCATATATTTATCTTTATTGTATATTTAATAAAATAATAATTTCAAATATTTCTCGCTATTTCAGCATATTTCACACATGCACATTCCTAAATAAATAATATTTGCATTACTGAATACCCGCCTCATTTTCAACGTATTCATCAATATTACACTTTTAAATTAGTGAGTGTTTTATAAATTTTGCATTCTAGTTCAACAACCTTATTAACCTCACATGTAAATCAAACTAAATTTTGTCAAGTAGGAAAAAAGGACAAAAAATGTGTTAATGTCGTTTAATGTTACGCATTTGTGTGCTAGAAAAATAAGCTATTATAGTCGAATAAATGTTATAGAATTTTTAATTAAATCAGTTTAAGAAAAAATAAAAAGTAAATTTATGAAGGATTCGAATAAAATATCAATGATTTTCACCCAGCTTGAGGTACATTTATTTATTTATTAGCAGATCCCACGGCACTAAATTGTGTGGTTTCAAAAATTATCATTTAATAGTTAAGTGATGATGGATAAAAATGTTATTTATTCTGCTCCTAAAATTCCCGAGTTCGGGACCCTACAGACCTAATGATAAGACAACCATATCAACGAAATAGAAAATATATAATTGTAGAGTCTGTTTGACCTTCATTTTATCATCTTAAAGATGCAGACGGATCCTTAATGATTTTTTCCGTATTTCTTCCTTATTTATGGTCGTAATCTCACACAAAGTTGCATTTATCATATAGTTGATATATGAAATCTTCTGATGATAAGAAAAATGCGTGTTGGCATTTGAATTTTCGAAAATAATGAGCAACTAAATATGAAGACGACCCCCTTGTGCAAATCAGATGCACATCTATTTATAGTAGACAGTATTCCGTGATTAATGATACTTTTGGCTTGACAGCACGATCCTAGGGGCCCGACTAATAAGCCGTGTTCGAATTTTCTTTTGATCGTCTGTTCATCTTGTTTCAGTTACTCTCGTCAGCAACAATATACATTTGAATTTAAGAAATAATATGACCTTGCACTTTGACAATTATTGCATATATCTCAGTGTTACAGTCCCTGATATCATGCCATTTGAAAGGTATTTTTAAGGCCTTATATACGAACAGATATGCTTTATATATATGGCCTCATATACGAATAGATATATATGCCTTAATGCGTTTCGGGTGTCGCATTCTACTAATTAGATAAAATCGTCTACAACTTTGTAGTTGGCTTTTTTGTCTACACGGCTTTGTTGTAGAATTCATGATTCTAACTTTTTTGTATTTTCAGTAAGGGGGTGTTGCAATCATTTTTATTTGATCGGACAAGGTCACTTTAATATATACATAGACCTAACGCGTACTCTGGGGGAATTTTCCTAGTAAATATATTCGATATTTAAGGACCTTTCCATCAACTCTATTAATTAAGCTGATGCAAGATGAGTTCTGTGAGTATGAACATAGCTGTTTCTGCTTCGTGCAGTCTGAGATCAATTTTCATAAAATTAGACGAAGGTTGGATGGTTTGACTGAATTTGCCTTGATTTCACAAACAGTAGTGTCGGGGGTGGTATAATCCAGTGGCTAGAGCACGGAGATTGTATTTGAAGGACACGAGTTCAATTCCCAGCGCTGCCCAAACTATGTCCTTATCTACGCGGAGAAGGGACACTTTAAATTTGTGTGTCCGAAAGTCTTTCGAGAGGCAGTTGAAGAAGGATTCGGTCGCTGTGAATATCACCCCCCATCCACAGGGGCGGAACTCGAGTTAGATTCCCGGATTTGTCCATACCGTACCCGTGTTTCCCCGGAACACGAGCACATTTAATATATGGGTTTGAAAATCCTACTGAGACGTTTATGGTAGGGGAAGAAGGGTTCGGTACCCGTGAATGTCACCCTCACTGAGTTCCGGTCTAAAGTGAGTGGTACTGTCTCGGCCATCCGGACAGATACCTTACACCTTCGGGTAGGTCGGACGGTTTGGATCGAAAGAAAATATAGTAGTGTCGCCAGAATTTTTTTATAAAGGGAAGAGTATAATCCTAATATTGTGTTTCTTATTTTCTTCAAATAGCATTTTAAGAGCTTTAATGGGTTCCAATGACTTCCTGCGGAAATATATAACACCCGCCTCCCTCTTGAGGAGGCGCTATCTTCAGAAATTCGTAAAATTGAGGCACATAGCGTCCTTGCTTTCATTGCTGTATAGGTTATTCCACGCTGACATGCAATTTATAATGTCGAAAATATCCATTGAATAATTTTATCTTACAACAGAAATGCAATTCGAATTTTGACTATACACTGTGAGTACAGCTATTTTTAATTTCTTACTGAGCAGTTAAACGTAAAATATATTAAGACACAAAATTAATAAAATTTAATATTTACGAGGAAGTTACTTTCGAAAGTAGCGAGTATTCCAAGAATCCAAATCGCCGACTAAGTTTCGGATAAGTTAAGTAAATGAATTTCAAAATATACGTCAGAAAATTAAAATCGAAATATTTAAAAAAAAATATTTTGTGAATGCACGCTCATGCATACTATATAAATAAAATTGGAAATCTACCCATATGTCTAATCATCGCGGAAGAACAAACAGTACATAAAACTTTACGGTTAGCTTTTGTAAATTCTCTCAGGAAATGCAGATGTCCTGCCTGCTTTTCTTCATATTGTTCTGACTGTTTCCTTAATCTGAGCGTTACCCAATCGTTATATGAGCCACCAAACAAAAGGGTTTCAATCGTTAATGGAGTGTTTTAATTAACGTGACCTATTCGTTTTTTGAGCATCTCTACAATAAATGAAATTCACAATCCTATAACGTGATTCGATTGTTGTTTCTACTCCTATATATCTAAAATTATGGAAGCTTTAAAAGAAATGGCAGACATTCAGAAATCTGGGTATAGAACTAAGTATCTGATGCTTTTTGCATGACCAACTGTATGCAAGACGCAGTGTACAAAGAATCTGCTGTATAAAGAGTGAGTGCTGTGTAATATTATTACTTGTAAAATTGTTACTATCCATATACATCGAATTATCTATAATTTGGGCTTCTGTCTGTCTGCTTATTATCTCAGCACGTTTGAACTCACATTTATCCGTTTGAGAGAATAATTATAAAATTAAGTAATAAATTAAAGATTAATCTTTAAATTTTAAACTGCCATTTAATAATCCTCCTATAGACTTATATATAAATAAAAGCCATAGTGCTTTCCGGGATCTTCATACCATTCTTCAGTGGCATTAAATGGAATTCGCAAACAACATACTTAAATGCCATCCACATTGGTAGGCCAAATTTGCCCTGGCTTTTATGTATATATACGTTTATAGGAGGATTATTAAATTATTTTTTAGAATCTAAAGATTTTTCTTTAATTTATTACTTAATCGAGATATAGTTATGACGTGCTACCACTCTTAGTATTAATATAAAATTTCAAAAACAAAGACTAAAAATATTAAAAGTTTACAGAAAATTGATAATTTTAAGTTTCACTGTATTATAATAGAACGAATTATCCAGCGTTGTTCGTGTTCTAAATAAGCATCAAGTATGTGTAAATAACTAAATAAGCACCCGCTGCTTAAATAATATTTTTGAACACAATTAAAATTGGTTTCGATCCGAAAATTGCATGAATAAAATCCCACGTACTCTATGTAAAAACAAGTAACTAAAATGTGGCTCAATTCGACTTTCTCATACTAGAATCTATTTTTAGTAGCTTTTTACTTTAAAATTTTACAAGAATTCTTTTGAAAAATCGATTTTATAGGTCCAAACGATTACAATTATACCATTTTACCTTCACTTTAAGAGCTTGAAAAAATCTTTCAATTGGTAACATATTTGGCAATGTACTTGACAATGCACTTGACAATATAGAAGCTAATGACGTCACTAACAAAAATTGTTTCGTGGTTATTTTTCACAGTGATTGAAACTATAAAGTCTCGTCATCATCGTGCCGTAGACAAACACTGTTTTTGCATGCAGTAAACAAACACTGTTGCATTTTGTCCTATGATGCCGTGTTAAGAAATATAAAATTTTAAATCATATTCGACGTTTTCGCCCGAATTAAAAAATATTCTATCCAGTTCTAGATTTTCTGATAAGAAAGTGGCATATAAAGCTTCGTGAAAATCCATTAATATTTGCGTCGATATCGTATACACAAGAAATCGGCCACATACATACAGACAGACATACGAATATCACTCAAAAATTGTCAAAAAGTGTTAAGGATGTCTAAAAACATATATTCGCATCAAAAGCTCGAAATCGAAAATTTCCGTGAAAACATTACTTTCTTAATACTACGTATAGGCACAATTTGCAGTATATTCAACCGTTCATGAAACAGACGATTCCGCGGAAATTCACATGCGCCGTAATAAATATGAAACGTCATCCGTCTGGAATTCTTGGTTTCGCGATCGAGACGCTTATCTATGATTTTGTCACCGTACCTCGAATGAAATTTCAGCCACATTTGTTTCATTTCATTGAGTTTTTTAGCAGTCGCAAAGGAAATACGAGCCTATAAATTAAATAAAAACTAATTCGAAATTTAAAATAATAATGCGGAGAATAAAATGCAAATGTGCAAAAAATAATGTGCAAAAAATAATAATGCACTTATTAAGGTCCTGAAATACTTATGCACCAAATTTCATGGTCGTACGACGCTTAGATTTTCCACTACAGACTGCGCCATATATATTCTTTTAATTAAGTAATATATTTCACAAAACGGTTATTCAGTTAGTATGATTATATGTGAAAGTTCAGTGGAGACTGGAAATCCATATTCAATTTTCTACAGTAAACATGTTTAGAAAACATTTCCATAAATAATTGTAAAAAAATAACTATAATTATTTCAAAAAACCATTAGCCATGTTTCCATTATAAATTATAAATTCTTCTTTTTCGTGAAAATTCATGCACAAAACGCAATTATCATTTACTTAGAAATTATATGTTTCACACAAACCCTCGGTCTAAAGCAAAAAGCATTCTAGCGTGAAAAAGTACTTTAATTTGCATTCATAATCAAGTTGAATGCATTCTTCTACGCTAATGTATTTATGGCTAAAGCGGTTGTTGGAAGTAAAGCAGTGGTGAATTTGTATACGTTATGAGCATAGATATTTTAAAAGTTGCATTAGAAAAAGTGATTGATAGAGTGAAGTTATAAGTCCTAAATGTCCGATTTGCACAGTTTTAAGAAACGGTATGACGGTCGACTAATAATGACAATTTGCGGATTTCTTCCATATGATTTAGTTGACAGCATAATGGCAAATTGGTCATAGGTGGTTTGGCATCATTAGAAGTAGCAGTTAAGTGTTTTACTTATTATAACTGCTGCAAATAAACGATTCTAGTATTCAGGCGTGTCAAAGACAAGGAAAGTAACATTTCTAAAAATTTAAGCTGGGACTTTTTTTTTAAAGGTTTTATTATTAAAAATATGATGTGAGCGACACATGACTTTCCTTATATAATGCAATGAATTTACTGCTTTTACAGTAAAAATAGGGTTTTCTTATAGTAGATACTTATATTCTTTCCAAGATATTGAATGTTCGTCAATTAGTCGTCATTTTCATTGATTTAGTGTCATTTTTATCCATTTGGCAAGATTTTCAATAATTTGGCAGCATTTAAAAAAGTCGCCAAGTTGGCGACATTCCGCCAAAATGCGTTGCCAAAATCTCGCCAAGCGTAATAAACGGAGAAATAAGTTATTCTTATAGCAGATAAATGACTATTGGTGTTCAAATACAAAATTATTATTCAAAGTATCTTTTCTCATGAATGGAACAATCTAGATCCACGAGAATGATGTCACCAAATTTATCGCATGATATTACATATGAAAATTGGA
>OX578151.1:102641322-102718822 GCA_951213105.1 Amaurobius ferox
AACGGACGCCATAAGTGCAGATTGCCTGTGACCAATCGGCGGATAATGTTCCTGGTCGATATGGGAGCATCAAGGACGTCCTGAACATGCTGCAAAAGTGCGACGGAAGTGGCCTGCGGGGCCGAAAACGCTTGCCTGCGTATAGGGTGGTCCACACGTGCTGACATCGCTCTGGCCGTACCGGCATCCCTCGAGCTTGCCGCATTCCCTTGTTCCAATCATCTTCGTCACAGCCGGTGCACCGTGGATGCGTGTTGGAGGTTGTCCGCTGAGATTTGACGTAAGGAACAACCTGTCCGTCTGAGTCCGATCACTATACCCCTAGTGAAATCGTATGTCTGCTGGAACTGCCTCGGTTGGTGGCAGCCTGGTATTCTCTGCTACTACACGTTTCCTCCGAGACAAAAATAAAATTGCAAAATGATTTCCCTGGCAGACAGAGCGGCTCGACTATTGCCGTCTCTGCTGATTCCTTCCCTTATATCTCACCCAACGTGCACGGGACAGCTGCGCATTTCGCCTGATTTACATAACTAGGTGAGCTACGTCTACCCTGCAATTTGCATATTTTCTGCCCACTCCTTGGTATCTCATTTTCGTTGTCACGTAGTATATATATAATCTGTATGTGTTACACAAATACAGTAGCGAAATATTCAAATGTCGTGCAGCAATGATATTTGGTACACATGTATGTCAGGATCCGGGACGATGCGCCGCGGTGAGATTTTTGTAAAATTCGAATTAGTTTTCCAGTTATTTTATGTTTTAGCACAATTTTGAACGGTTTTCACACAAATCAGTCGAATCCAAAATTATATCAGAGAGTTTCCATCTTAACGCCATTAGGAAGACCAAAGAACGTTCTTTCCAACGATGCTTGAACCGAATGCGCATTTAATTTCTTAAATTTTTTTAAAAAATACATCGAAATTCGAAATTTTTTGGTTATTTGATACTTTTCCCACAACATCCAAAAACGTGATATTCGAACAATTTTATAGTTTAACAAAAAGTTCTGTATATATCTTTCTTTGCATTCTAACAATTTCTTTTTTTAAATTAATACAAAATTTAATTTTCTATGACTTTTTAAACAAACGTATAACAACAATGAACGTATTTTCCACTGAGGAAGTGAGGACTGGTTCCTCCTCTCATTCTGCTTTTTTCCTGGTTGACTTTTCTGTGCATGACTGCCTTGGAAGGTCTAAGAGATGCCTTCTCTCCTGTACAAATGATCGTTTCTTTCTTTTATTTATTTTATTTTTTGCTTTCCATGCTTGCGAAGAGTGTGGTGGGAATTTGGTTTAAACCAGTAAATGATTTGGCGGCTTTGGAGGATATCTACGGTTTGCAGTCAGGATTTAAAAATTTTTTGGATCTGTAAATGTATTATTTAAGTAGCGGGCGTTTATTTACGACCCGGGCAATGCTGAATAATGTGTTCTAATAATATGTAAAAATAAAAAGTGTTATTTTTGTGCATGTTTGTCTATGGACGCTTTTGCAAAAAACCTCAATGACCTACAGTTGGTACTTGGCACAAAAATACCCGATACGCTCAAGAAAATCGCGGACATTAAAAAATATGTTTGTTTATTATTTATTTATTTAGGTAATGTTGAAGTATAAATTTGGCAGCTAGCGCAGCAATAAGTTCGCGACGATCGAAAAAATTTTTAGTTTCAATCTAACTACCATGACATAGCCCTTAGAAGGCTCTTTGTAATAAACTCATATCCGTATCTGTAACATCTTTTGATTTTTGATGAATTAAAAATACCTATCTGCGATTTTCTATCAGAATAGGCAAAATTGATTTTTTCCGTCTTCGCTTAACCACTGATTGTAACATATTGGTGAAATTTGACGACCATGAATCTGCACGTTTCCTTACTCTCTTTAAATTGTTAATCTGGCGTCATTTCACTAGGAAAGTCACTGTTGCTTGTGGAAATAAAAATTCTCGTAATTGATAATGCCTGAAATTTAGAATTGTGTTGACTGCAATCGCGTCAAAGGCTTGGATGAGTCCCCTTTATCTAGTCAGAAACAATGTGTACTACTCGAAAGATTAAATACAATTGCCTACAACTTCTTCGAGAGCATTATGAGACCGCATCTTACGGATAAAAACAGTTTGTAATAGATTGAAGATTAAATGCATATCCCCAGTAGTATTTGGTCTTTCGATTAGTATTACACTGTTTTCGATCTGATGAAGGGAAATCATAATGCCGTTGAAACAGTTTTAATCTAATTTTCGTATATCGACTTCTATCAAAGGAGTGCAAGGATTTTGTACATCGTCGTAATTTGCCGATTTTTAGGCAGTTTTAAGTCCAACATAAGAAAACACATCCCCCCCTCCCCCCCCCCCCCCAAAAAAAAAACTCAATAATGGGTATTTATCCAGCACTGAATTGCTGGAAACACGTGTGCCATACACTAGAATAATGTTTGAAGTGGTTTTTTGCTCACTTGCGAACGTGCGTTATGGAAAAAATACGTCAAATAGATGCACATAATGCTGGTAATTATTTCCGATTTATTCATTCTATTCTTTTGAGGCTATTATCTGTCGTTTTAACTTAATTTACGTCTTGCTGGGCCTTATTTATTCTTATCTGGACTTGACTCGTCTTATTTGGATGTTCCCGTTGTCTTTTGCTGCATGCCAATCTTGTGTTGTTACTTCTAGTTTCGGATTGGCTGGACTGTTCTTCATGCTGTTGTCTGATTGGATCTCTCTTAATCCTGGTCTTGGGTATATTACCCCTTATGATTCTTCCTTTTGTTCCCATTCCTCCTTTGGACTCTGGATTTGTTCTTTTTTTTGCACTTATGGAGGGTATCCAGCGTATCCTCCAGCTGTGTGCCGCATTATTGTGGTATTTAGGCTTATATTACGTTGCTTAAGTTTCTCTTATTCCTTGCACAAAGTTTATTTTACTTATTGCATTCTAACTGTAGATAACATGAAAGGTTTTGCTTCGGCACCATTATAATGAATTCATGTCTCATAGAGAAGCTTAAACATCAGCATCCGGCTAGCCCGAACACGCTTTAAGCTCATAAGGCATCTATAGAAATTCTAATTTTGGAAAAATATCTACCATATATGTAATGCACTAAATGGAGGAAACTTATTCTTACAAATTTATATTTAACTTGGTCTGGTTCTTGCTTGTTTGTTTGTGTGTGTGATTCAAATATTTTAAACACTAACTAATCAGATTCCAATCATTACAGTAACATGAAATGTCGTTGCCTATCGTGGTACATTTTATTTCCTTTGATTTTGAACCTTATCTGGCTAACCCGTATTGGACCCGTTATAGAAACGTACTTGTTGTTCGGGATTGACTCGGGAACCGGAGCAGCTAGAAAGTTCAAATGAGGAATATCGTTGTCTTTTATTGTATACTAGCAGCATACCCGTCCTTCGTCCGGAGTATATAATATAAATAAACATTATAATTCGCAACCATGTGCAAATTCTGTTAAAATATTAAACTTATTGCTCCAAAAGAGAAGTTTAAGAATATATGTTCTCGCTATGCGAAATTATTTTCACGGGCAGATCTGAAGAATTAAACATTCTGGACCCTTTTGTAAGCAAATTTACAAAAAAAAAAAGGAATTGAATATATGCAACACCGTACTACTTATAATGTCGCAGATTAGAAAATATGCCGGTGTGTTAGTAGAAGATTACCCGTATTACAATATGAGTCTCAAAAAGATTTGCCAAAATGAAAGAGATGACGTAATAAATTGAAAATATCAATAATCCCCGAAATCTTTATACCAGAAGGTCGTAATTGATTCTAAAATGTGCCAATATATATCAAAACATATGCCTAATATACCTGTACTACTTATATTCTCGTAGATTAGAAGATATACCCGTGTATTTGTAGAACATTACTCGTACAACGTACAATATATGAGTTTAAACAATTTTTGTCATAAGAAAACAATTGCATAATAACTTGAAAATATCAATAATCCCTGAATCAATAATCCTCGAAAATATCAATAATAATAATAACGTTTAAACTTGAAGACCGTAATTGATATTATCCAGTCAAAAATGCTATAAGAAAAATCAAATCGTTCTTTTCCAAAATATATTTTTATATCCATTTATTTATTATTCAAATCGAAAAAATAATAATTAAAATTAACAGATAGATTTAATTTAATTGCGCTTCTAAGCAACATTATATAAGATAGAATCTTCCTCAGAAACTGCGAAATAAAATAACCATTTTGATTTCTTTCTACTTTTCATTGTTCAGTAAGAGCTTGTGCAAAATAAATCATGGAGATAGATTTCCCATTTAAATCATGTTTCAAACAATTCATGTTTTCAGAAAGGGACTAATTAGCTCAAAAAATCTCCCATAAAACTCAGAGTTAAAGTTTTAATTCACTTCCAAACGATTTTCAAGTTTTTTGTTTGGATAAACCACGGAGTTACAGAGTAGAAGTCCTCGGACAACGTTTCGTTTTTCATTAATATATCGATAACCCCTGGCCTTAGATACTCGAAACTTGGATTAAATTTATGGAGGGTTAATTCAAGGCTATCCACAAAATTTCATTAACTTCGGTTCAGCCGTTCTCCCGTGATGATGAGACAAACGAAAATTGCGTTTTTTACTAATATCTCGAGAACCACTGCTCTAAGAAACTCCAAACATGGACTAAATTTTAAGTGAGACTATTTCCATGCTACCTACGAAATTTCATTAAATTCGGTTCAGCCGTTCTCTCTTGATGACGGGACAAACAGACAGACAAACAGATATTCAATTTTATTTATATAAATTTTAGTTCTCCAGGTTTTGAACCTTATCAGGCTGAAATGGCCCTATGAAAGAATACCATCCATGGCCCGCTGAAAGAATGTACTTGTTTTCGGGGAATAACTTGAGGATGGAAGTAGCTAGAAAGTCAGATTGTACTATGTTGTTGTTTTTGTGGTATAATTTAATATTGTGGACTTCGCATTTTATCAGGATAGCCTGTATTGGGTCCGCTATAGAAATGTACTAGATTTTGATAACCATGTTGGTTTCTTTATACTTTCATTGTTCAGTAAAAGCTTGTTAAAAATAAACCATAGGGATAGATTTCCCATTTAAATCATGTTTCAAACAATTCATGTTTTCAGAAAGTGACTAATTAGCGCAAAAAATCTCCCATAAAACTCAGAGATAAAGTTTTAATTCACTTTCAAACGATTTTCAAGCTTTTCGCTTGGATAAACCACGGAGTTAGAGAGCAGAACTCCTAGGAAAAAGTTTCGTTTTTCATTAATATATCGACAACCCCTGGTCTTAAATACTCGAAACTTGGGCTAAATTTATGGAGGGCTATTTTAAGGTTATCTGTAAAATTTCATCAACTTCGTTTCAGTTGTTCTCCCGTGATGATGAGACAAACGAAAATTTCGTTTTTTACTAATATCTCGAGAACCATTGATCTTAGAAACTCCAAACATGGACTAAATTTTAAGTGAAACTATTTTCAGGCTACCTACGCAATTTCATTAAATTAGGTTCTGTCGTGCTCCTGTGATGACGGGACAAACAAAGAGACAGACAGATTTTCAATTTTATTTATATAGGTTTTAGTTCTTCAGGTTTTGAACCTTATCAGGCTAGCCCATCCATGGCCCGCTGAAAGAATGTACTTATTTTCGGGAAATAACTTGAGGACGGAAGCAGCTAGAAAGTCAGATTGTACTATGTTGTTGTTGTTTTTGTGGCATAATTTAATTTTCTGGGCTACGCATTTTATCAGGATAGCCCGTCTTGGGTCCGTCATAGAAATGTACTTGATTTTGAGGAATTACTCGAGATGCAGAGATGCTATAAATCCCAAATTCAGCATATTGTGATCTTTCGTCGTATATTTAAGTTTTTTAGAATGTGAATCTTATCGGGATAGCATCTCTTAGATCCACCATAGGAATGTACTCTTTTGTTTAGAAATAATTCGAAAACTGGAGCGGCTAGAAACTTAACAATTTTATTTTGTGGTATATTTTTATACTGTGAATTTTGAACCTTATCGGGATATTCCGGTTTTATGCCCGTCATAGGAATGTACTCATTTTGCGGGATAACATGAGGACCAGAATCATTCGAAATTTGGTGTGTCGTTACCTTCATATATTAAAGCTACATACATTTTAATAAATACATTTTTATACATTTGTCATATACAGATAATAATATGGGTACTTTAAAAAACTATGTTTTTTTCTTTAAATATTGTTAATGTTATTCATTTACATTGATTATGAAGATCAAATTATTGAAATATATTTTTTTAACAAATAGAAAGTTATTAAAAATAAGGAATTTATTCCCAATTTTACTTGAATCATCACGACATCATTCCTCTATATCTCTTCAATAATTTTTCTGAAATCTGATACTAAGCATTTTTTTTTCAAATGTACAACTAAGTAATTTTTGACGAGCTGTATTCTATCCTTTTTTTAAACTCACAAAATACAGGTCGTCAAATGATCATCAACATCGTACAGTCACAAAAAAATACATACAATTTGAAAACTCAAAAATGTAGAGTAATTTTGAAACAAAAGACATTTAAAGATAATTTAACCTTTAAAATAATGTACGCCGCAAATAAAAATTCACCCATAGAAAGTTTTGTTCGTAACTCTGTTACAATGTGAAACATATTCGAAAACACGTTCGAAGAAAAACATCTGTTGCCAGCAACGAATGTTTCGTATGGCCGTATATGTTTTCCATTTCTTTAAGAAAATATATATTATTACATTGCAGAGAAAAATGTGCTGATTGAAAAAGAGTCATCTTGTTTCATAAAAAGTGTGCTGAAGGTGTACTTTTTTCGAGATATACATTTTCAAAGAATAGAGTTGATGATGCTGAAATGAAAATTTTTAAAGCAACAAATAAGAGACTGAAAATATCCATACACAACTTCACTAGGTTTTTTTTTTTCAAAAGAAAATGATTTTAAAGCATTTAAAAAACTGTGTAGGCAGTGTATTGCTATATAGAGTTAAATTATTTTTTCTTTTGTCCTTCACGTTCTTTAATTTAAAATTTCGCAAAAAATAATGAAAATTCGATACTAATTTCGAATTGCATCGAATTTTTTTATCTGTTTTAATTTGGTAAGTTGATGAATATGGAAATGCACGACGCCAAATCAGAAAATTTCTGGAATACTAAAATATTTCGAAAAATGTCTACCCTAAAGTAAAGGGAATGGTTTTACTCCTTCTATAATCCAACATCTATTGACTGGGTTTAGTTTAAATCAGGGTAATGTAGCGGTAATGACAGTAGCTGGAACACTTCATCCTGTTATGTGAGACATTGATTGACAATCTTGGCTGTGTAACATGAGGTGTCTTGCTGATAGAAGGAATTTCACCAAAGAACACCATCTCCTTAAAGGAAGTATTTGATTGGCAATGTATCCACGTAGGTTGCAACAGCCAGAGTTTGGTTCAAAGAAAGGATAAGTCCAAGCGTTTCATGGGGAGACATTTTCCAGACCTTTTCTTCATCTGCTTATGACTGGGCCATAGTACATCTCTAGACGATAATGTGTTACAGAACCCAGACCCTGATATGAGGGAGATCGGCAGAGGAAAAGGGGGCATAAAACGTGATCGGCCCTTTCAACTTCAGCTCATTGTACAAAATATTGATAAGGATAACTCTATATCCAAAGGGCCTGGCAAATTGGTGAATCTCCAGAGGACCTATCTGCTATATCGGGGCCTAACGGCACCTCTCCTATTGTATCGCACAAGATGAGACAACGTGCAGTTTTCTCTCTCATCATTGATTTGGAGCCGGCCCATTCCTTCTCGATAATGAGTTGTTTTGCTATTTTGGGGCAAACTTTGATAGACACCCACTACTCACCTCGCTGTTTCGGAGATGCTATGACCAAAGCGCATATCCACCACATTTGGACATTTATCGAAGCCAGGTAAAACCCGTTGCTTTACTTATTTGCACTCCGTAATAAATCCAGATTGCAGTCTCTGTTCCAACTTTTATTTATCTGTTTGGGGAACTTGACACGTGCCGCTGTGTGTCTGTGGAGGCGATTCATTGTTCAAAAAGGCGATGGTCAGAATGTTTTGGGCTGATCGGTGAATTACACAAATGATTTTAACCTACGTACCTTATACATATATATCTAAAGATATAGTGGTTAAAATAATTTAATATGACCCATTGAAAATACTCTTATGGTATATTAGCATATAATTCCAAAATTACATGGCTGTACCTTCGAAAGCGAGGACGTTAAAACTTTCAGAATTTTAGAAAATGGGAGGAATTTTACAGTTTTCAAATATTTTTCTCTTCTGTTGCTTCTTATTCAGACAATGGATCTATATGAAAACTGTAACAGATTTTAACGAAATTTTCAGGTATGTTCATAAATACAGGATGATCGTTATACTCTGTCAACAAAAAAGGTATTATAGTACACATGAAGACTAACAATATTTGCACTGAAACGTTTGGGCTGCATTGCACTCATGGTGCCAAAAAAGTGTACTTTTACAACGATTCTCGTGACGAGATCTTCCAGGGAGTCCACAGGTGTCCCGTACACTTATGTTTCGTGTGCTCCCTGAAGAAGCTCAGTGCCTTAAGGTCCGGGGAACGTAGAGGCCAAACCACAGGTCCACCACGTCCAATCCACTGGCCGGGATATGTCACATTTAGGATGTATCATTTGGTTCTCAGTGGAAATGTCTGCTGGGTCCCCAACATGCATAAACCATATATCCCTCTTTGTGGCTAACGAAATACTCTGCAATAGAGCGGGAAACATATGGGAGTTGTTGCTGCGGACAATTCACTCCCGGGGCGGCCCGCTCTATGAGTGGTGAACGGATCTTAGCTCTGTAGCTCTGATCCTCCAACCTGGGGGCAAATAAATCAGGAGAACTGACTGTTGAGCTTCGGAGAGGCGGTTAGGCCCCGGACACTTCCAGGTGGCTGTGATCGCATGGACTACGTCTATTCATGACCTGAGCCTAGATCTGGCCGGCGACTGGGGTCGGGCTTGGCGGGTAATTCTTCGAACCTTGCCCGGTGAATGATTCCACCGAGTACGTTGCCATGGCTGTGGCTTTACTGGATGACAGATTGTTCCTTCGCAGCAAGCCTTTATATCGGCATAAACCAACAGGTTGTCGTGGTTTGTTGCTTAATCCTGTTGCTGCGGACAAGATCAACACCACACCAGAGGTCTGTGAGAGGATGCAACAGTCTTTCATTCGCCGGTGTCGACTGTGCAACGACGCCCTCGGACGCCACCTCGAACACGTTACTTTGAGTATTTCTCTAATTCGAATGAATATATGAAAATCTTAAATTAGTTAAGTATATTTTCGTACCGTTGAAGGATCAACGTGGATATATAACTTTATTCCTTCTTGGCACTATGAGTAGAATGCGGCCGTAGATCCCACAGCGAATATTTTTCGTCTCTGATGTGCACTATCAGTCACCTTTATTTGTTGAAAGAATTTACGATCACCGTGTATAGTGAGACAGGTTCCCGAAATTTTTGATTTTTTAGTTCAAAGCATCCCCTTATTTTAAACTAAAAATCTACAAACAGCCATACATTTTTCACAAAAAATGTAGCTATGATAAAAATATGCCACATTAAAATTGTTTTGACAAAAAAGAGCCGTAATAAAATTTTGACAAAAATGTGCCATAATAAAAATGTTTTGACATAAACGTACCATATTAAAAGCGTTTTGATAAAAATGCACCACAATAAAAACGTTTAGACAAAAATGTGCTATAATAAATATGTTTTGACAAAAATGTGCCATGGAAGAGTTAAGCATAGCACATTAACAATGATATTTTCCATATGAAGCTCAAAAGCGAAATTTTCTCGTGGAGTTTAGATTGCCTTAGGTTATAATACTAATAGCTAAGGGATTTACAATACCAAATTATGGGACGTGCATGTGAAAGTATAAAGCAGAACTAGAAAATTTATGCGTAAACATGTCGATAGATACATGCCATATACATGTCGTTAGAGCTGCACATATATTTCATGTTATCCCTTGTTAATCCTAGTTAAACGGAATCTGGGATACTTACTATAACGAATACAAAAAAAAGCACAGTGTGGTTTTGGAAATCGACATAATAGCTATAAGGAGGTGTTTGGGAGTACAAACGATTTTTATGAAGCTAAATCATAGTTTCAGATACGTACATCTCAAACTGTTGCTAAAGAAATAAAACTAAAATAAACTTCATTAAGAGCAATATACAACACAAAATTATTGACCATTTTCGAAGACAATAAACAGTCTTTTCGCAAAGGCAAGATTCGCAACATTCAGTCGTGAGAACTATATTGGCGACTAATGTAGACACAAGAGAAGGTTGAACCTTTTGTGTGTCCCGACAAAAAAGTTGAATTGTGACATCGAAACAGGACGAAACCATTATTTAAGGGTGTCCTGTGAGGTTAATTGTGTGAATCTTACAATAAATTCGAAACTAACAAATGTTACTGCTTGATAAAAATCACTTATTTATAAGGCCAGATTGCAAAAATGAGAAACATCGTCGTTCTTCATATTTCTGTATTTTAAGGGTATTGCAGATCAAAATATTTAAATTAAGTCTGTTTTCAAGTGACCCATAATGTAAAACTGCTAGGCATATAGATCGCCCTACACAGCTAACTGGAGAATTGGTGTTTTCAAATTTTAGCATTAATTATACATAAATGAATGACTACTTAGTGTGGCGATACGAATCTGAAAGTTACACTTTTAATTATTAAATTCATATTTTTAATCACATTAACATTGCCGTAAATTCATATATAGTGGAATTATAATTTTAAACGTACATTGCTCCTTGTTGTGCCGCAATAAATCCTCCAATAATTTTTACCTTTTGTGTAAGTCCTGAAAAGAATTATTAATTAATATAAAAAGATTAGACTATTTAAACTTAAACAATATCATTTATTAAAAACATCAATTTATCAATAACATCAATTTTCATTAATTATTTTAGCGAGGGGACATATGCGACCAGAATTATTAGATTTACGATAGTGTCAAGGACCTGTGATAATCCGACCACATACCTTCCAGTTTATTCTTGGGCTTACCATCTCTCAAAGACTTGCATCAGTCAGTGCTGAAGTACGGCCATAACTCTGTGGTGTGTGGCTCCTACTCGTACTTGTGATGCAGTCGCACATAGATCTCTTTCCATTACTTTGGAACCTCTACGGGACACTCTACAAATCTGTTAGGTTTTTCATTTTTTCTCTACTCGTGCTCTAGTCAAAATTGGATCATCTTCTCGTCATGTCTAATCTCCATCTCTGCTCCTCGTTGTCTACCTCTGATTTCGTCTACAACTCATCTCGTTCTCTCTTAGGCTGTGGTTCCTTCGGTGGGGGGTGGCTCCGCCCTTCTTCCCCTTGGCGCTCATTTGTTCTTCTTAACCCAATGGCATCATTTCACATTTAGCTCGGCCCCTCTGGTCTGGCACCCCTAAATTTATAGTATTATGACCTTAAAGTTCACGTTGTCATAAACCCCGGTGCCAGCCAGACTACCGCTTTCTTTGCCGTTCTGGCCACCATAAATATTCAAATAAAAGTGTCTCATGTGAGAACAATTTCTGGTCTCACACTAACAAAATATTTGAATTACACACTACGAACCACAAGTTTAAAATTTTGGTATATAATGTGTGTACGTAATGTTTGGTACGTAATGAGGTTAATGGTATAGAATCTGGGGTTTGACTATACAAATTTCAACCCGTCCCTACTTAATTGATTAATCTACGATTGCTTGATAAATGATCTCGCGTTCATTTTGAAATAAACTGCATCTCAATGCATTTTCTTTCGCAAGTAATTAACATCTCAAATTGCTGTAAAAATAGATTTTTTTTAGTTGACAACCTGTCAGTCCAGACAATGAATTAGGTGTAATAAAACGGTTTGGATGAACGAATTTTAAATATGCTCTGGCTACTGAAATAATACATTTTCAGAATCGCCTCTCCAAATCGCTTTAATTTCCTGTAGTATAGAAAACTTTTTTTTTCTGGAGAAAAGGCATGCCTTAAATTCTACTTTGAGTAGGACATGCACAGTCGACCGGAAGGAAAAATGAGAATGAATCTCGTCCGCAAAAGGGGCGAAAAGCTATATTTTTATGGATTTGTTTAAATAAAAATATCACAGAAAATATAACATTGCATTAATTAAAAACATTGTTAAAATGAGAAGATATATACACACAGCTTTTTAATGAACTATAGAATTGTGCTAATCTTACTTTTCTATGCAGCGAAATGAGTATCAGATGACATAAATATGCAAATTTTAATGTATTAAAAATAAATATGGAGGAATTTTTCTACTGATTCGGTTAAAAATTTATTGGAAAGTATGTTCATTGATCTTTCCGATGGCGCTAAGTAGGAAACATTGAGAAAATATTTTCGGTCGCTAAGGAACTAATGTGTGTGAAAATTGCTCACAATCTTGCAAAAACATAAACAAAAAAATTAATTCTAATTTAAAGAAAAAGAAATCTCGCCAAGGCGCCTCTCCTCGGGTTCTGAAGGTACAAAATTTCATGGCTGTGCGGTGCTTAGATATCAGCTACAGATGTGTACATACACACATGCATACATGCACACATGTATACAGACACATGCTACAGACACACATGTATACATATTTTATTATGTAAGATGATGAAACCATGAGAAAAGTTCAGTAATGCCTTAGACTTCACATACATTCAGCTTAATTTTGTAATGATTCCATATGATCTTATGGATCTTATTTTACTTGTATAATAAAACTTCCTTCCAATTCCTGATAGCATTTTCTGAACAGAAAATGATATCAGAAATTGGAAGAAAGATTAGAGAAGTTTCTAAAACTTATCTAGCCTTATGCTCTTAGAGAAATTTCTAAAACTTTTCCAAGAGCATGTTTCGTGTCAAGGAGCTAAAAATATCGCTCTACCTATCAATAAACAATATTGTGTCAAATACTTCTAAATATAGAACTTGTTTGCTATACTTCGGCTCAAAAATAAGATAGGACATGATCAGGGGTATATTTTTAGACCTTAAGATAAAGTTGATTTGGCGTAAAAGTATATAATAGTGTTAAGCAAATATTTGCAAAATGCTTGACATTTCTTATGTGGGACAATTTTTGTTCAACGACACCTGACACAACTTATCAATTTTATGTGTATTAAATTGAAAAACATCATTAAGAGTGTTTTATTACAAAATATTTAGAGTGCGTCTCACTCGAATTTATTAAACAATCATATTCTATATTGCTTAGGTCTATTTGAATCCTAATCAGTTACGGGAATACAAAAGAAGTCGATATTTTTCAGTGTTCGTTTGTAAATACATTTTTTTTAAATATTTCATGTAATGTCTTTAAAAGTTTCTTTATCAAACTGGCAACAGCATAGTGATGCTTATAAAAGTATTGGACTTTATTATATTCATACATAATTTTTGACACCATTGAAATACATAGCATAGTTCAAATTGCCAAACCCTTCATTTACTTCCCTAATAAAATATGTCTACCGTCCATTTACTTCCTTGATAAAATATCTCTGCCGTCCATTTACTTCCTTGATAAAATATTTCTGCGGAAAAACTAATTGACTCACAGCTAAGAAATTCCGTACGGTGGCAGGTGTGGTGCACAAACAAAACAGTTATTGAAGTTAGTTAAACACATTGCGTTGATACTTTGAAATGCCTCTAATAAGCCACCTTTAAATCTTTAGTACGAGTTCCTGGAATAAAATCTTATAACATAATAACACACGATTAACTTTAATATGTCTTAATTTTAATATATCTATTTATTAAGCACCTTATAATTATAATTAAATTACAACAATTATATTTATGTATTTGCGGAGGAGATTGAACATGTGAGACCAGGCATACAAAATTTTCTAAATTGACTGTGACCTTTTTATATATGTTATTGAGCACATACCTCCATGTTGTCGTTAGACGTTTATAGATCATTGGTTGTTGAACCATCGCATCATCACTGCACTGTATGAGTAACTTGTTGAGTATTTTTATGTACTTGCGCCGACTTTTATGCATACCTGCATCCGCACTCTCTAACTTTATTCTCACCTATTACTGATCTCTCTGTAGAACTTTATGCATGTCTATATCAACTCTAATTGCTTCAGCTATTTTCTCCAACTCTATCTTACATATCTCTATCTCTTACTGATTCTGGGTATTTGTCATATCTGAATATGTAGTAGGTATATAGAACATTCTACCGGTTGCCACATATGTTTTCCTGAGGTCTGATACTCCTCTTCGGCGAACATTGGTTGACCTCAGGGCGACGCAGTAATTTTTCCCTATTGGTTAACCTTTTAACTAATCCCATGGTTTTTCCTTTAGCCTCTAGTAACTGTTCTGGCTCGACCAAACCTGTACTTGAAGTCCCTTATTTATGGCAATGCTGATCTCTCGGGTCAGGGCTGCAATACATCGGCGTCTTCCAATCTGGTGCCATTGTCTGGCCTGCTAGATATCACAAATCCACATATAAACCTGTCTACGTGAATTCTGGTCTCACAGTAGGAGAAAGCCAGTCCCAAGACAACTTGTGGTCATTTTTTTATTCGAATTAGTTTGTAGTTATATTTTGTTGAAACACAATTTTGAGTACTGTTCGTGTCACAGACACATTTTTTTAGTCTGTCTAGATGTCGTAAGATGACATTAGATATCTTAGATGTCAAATTATTTTCGTTCGGCATAGTTATGTTTCGACACAGTATCGTATAATAATTAATAATATTGATCGGAGGATGTGTGTGGTCACATATGTCATGTTATATTAGGAGCGCAATGTCTGGGGATATTAGGAGCGCAATGTCTGGGGATATTAGGAGCGCAATGTCTGGGGATATTAGGAGCGCAATGTCTGCGGGAAGATGGTTTGGAGGGGATATTTTATACATAAATGTTTGCACACAATGGTATGACAGGTTTAGCATAGTTATTAAGAACTGTTTCGTTTAAATAATGATTCGTGTCGATCCTTATATAGCACAGTGCATATAGCCTCTGTAAATAACCATTGTATATAAATCCAGTGATATAATACCAGTATAACATTAAATTATAACCTCTGTAAATAATCACTGTATATAAATCTACTGTATATAATACCAGTATAAAATTAATATATGCAGTCTGCGTTTCTGTACCTACCAGTAATTTTCTATTTCCCTGTAACATAAATAGAGATTCTATATGTCAGTAGGTATTGAATTCTGCTTAATTTTTTCTTCATTTCTCTCCTTATTTTATTCTTCTAATCGGCGGTGGTATAGACCAATGCAATCGAAATGGTTTTAAATGTCAACGTCTTGTAAAATAAAATTACATTACTTTACTTTAGGTTTACATTACTTTAGGTTTTAATCTAACCTGAAGATGAGTGTAATGACAAAACCGCATGATTTGTTGAAATTCAAATTAAATATTTTATGAGATATGTTCATTCCTCGTGGCAATATAAACGGTACCTGTTGTTTATATGGGATGCACAACCGTTTACAAAAGTCATCTTTGGCCGGGGTCATCTAGAAGGAGGCACAGCTTATTTTATTTCGGCGACACGTAAAATATATGATATGCAGCGCAAGCTCATAAGGCAGTATTAAATGCCTTGAGCTGGAGACGTATTTAGCTTAGCGCTATGATACTGGCCTACCACGCTGTGGCCCCGGGATCAAATCCCGGCACTGTCAAGTTGATGTGTTCGCATTCTCACTACAGCTTTCTTAATCATCTTATTTTGCAATGTTCAGTAACTCGCAACACTGCATGATTCTCTTAGCAACTCAAAGTGTCCTTTCTCATTTTCTTATGACTCTCTTCAGCTGCTGTTGTTGGTACCTTATTCTTTTACTTTTCCTCTATGCCTTCGCCTCATTCTCTGGTAGGACCCCTATCGTACAGCCCTCATTTGCCGGAAATACACTGGGAAGAGTTCTGTCTACAATGGCTGGATATAAGTTGGGTCTAATAAAACTTTATCCATACCCGTAGAGGTTATGTAACTTGTCGAGTGCGTGTGGCACCATTAATGACCATATAAATTTTTATTTCAGTTTAATGCAAATCTTGGCGCCCGTCAATGTTTGAAGCAGTCCAATTATACTTTTTTTTTTAATTCTGCTACTTGTCGTTTTGCATAATATTGTTCTACAGGGTAATTAAAAAGAAGATGGGCCTAACTTTAAGAGGTGGGAGTACACACCAAACCAAGCATTTTTCGTCATAATTTACCAGCTGGGAAATGAAACGTAAAACCGTTACAGGGCACTTAATCGTTGGTAATCGGCTGCTCAGCAAATTTAATAGCGCCATTCTGGTTGATATTTTCTGGTTGAAGCAGAAAACTATGTATGCAAATTTCATCTGGGGAAGAAGAAGATGCAAATTTTCGTAACACCAAATTTAAGGCCTTGTTATTTTGCAGCAATTATTCGCAGCTCCAACATTTGAGAGGCTGATCG
Source organism: Amaurobius ferox (assembly GCA_951213105.1). Taxonomy (NCBI): domain Eukaryota; kingdom Metazoa; phylum Arthropoda; class Arachnida; order Araneae; family Amaurobiidae; genus Amaurobius; species Amaurobius ferox. The sequence goes on from OX578151.1 coordinate 102,658,001, forward strand.
CCCGATTTGCCTGTCGTGTCTTGACTTCTTTTCGTGGGGATATCTCAAGAGTCTCGTATATGACACTTCCCTGAATCTGAAGAGGAACCAGTCGACAGAATTTCGGCCGCTGCTGCCGAAGTACGCGATATGCCTGGTCTGTTCGAGAGAGTTCGCCAATCCCTCCATCGCCGCTGTGAGACGTGCATTCAGGCTGGCGATCGTTCTTTTAGCCACTAATATAATTATGGTTTGCTAAATGTCATTTTATAACTTCTAAGTCATTCTTCTGTCTTCGCCTCACATCATCGGTTTCACCATTCAGCGCCCACAGGTGTCTTTGCGTTTTATTTCCGACTCGGTAAATTATGACGAAAATGCTTGGTTTAGTGCGTACTACCACCTCGTAAAATTTGACCCACTTATTTTGAATCATCCTGCATATTATAGTGTACTTCAGAATGCTGAATAGTGCACAACTGTAATCAGAATAACCACTATATTTCGAAAACTGAGAACTCGATCTGAAATCCAATTACATATTCATGTAGCACTTTGAATGGGCTACACATTACTTACTGTTTATAGCTAGTACTTAATTCCTACTATTTATAGTTATCACTTTTAATTTTCCAAATATAAGCCTTACAAACTTTAAAATTGAAAAATTTGCACTCGTCTGCAACTTGGCAAGATGAATGCCTGAAAATTATAAGATCTTTGTAATGTCGCCAAGTTGGCGATATTTCGATAAATTGATTGAGAAGTTTGTCAAATTTATTGCCAAGCGTTACAAACACACCGAGAGAAGAGTATCTCTTATATATAAATGAGAGTCAAAATACAAAACTATTATATAAAGTATCCTTCTCTCGTTAATGAAATGAAATATATCTGCGAGAATGATGTTAACAAAGGTTTTGCATCATATTACATATGAAAAGTGAATATATTTCATAATAGTTTATAATTTTTTAATTTTATATGATGTTTTTGACAACTATATTAGAAAAAATGCGATATCTCGAGAACGATTCGCGCTAACGTTCTAAAGTTTATGTCATTCGTTTTTTAACGAAAAATTACGCAAGAAATGACTATTTACGTTTCATTATTGAAGGTTTTTATGGTTGATGATTTTATCAATCATTCATTCGAAAATGTGGAGATCTTTCTAGCATGTGATTACGTTTAAAATCAATAAGCTTCCAGTATTCCCTTATTATAGTTTTCGTACGAAATTTGGTTCAAAATGCTCGATTTGTTCGTGAGATCCCATCTCTGACAAAATATTGACAAAAGTCATTTCATAAAATAGCAGCTACTATTTTCAAAACATCGACAAAAATAACAGTTCAATATAGTTCGTATCACGTCAACTATCCTCCGACTGAGTTATGATTTTTTTTTATAGATTCGCTATAGAAACTTCTGAAAACATCTCATATCACGTAGCTATTTCGGGGTTAATATTTGTTATTTCGATGTTCTCCTCAAATATTCAAAAGTCGCTAGATGTCGCCAAATTGACGATAAATCGCCAAATCTGGAAGACCTTTTTTTTCAAACATCGAAATTCTGGAAACCCTTCGTCCACATCATGGGGAAAGCCCGTACGGGTATTTTCTCCGTCTAGTTCTCAAAGGAAAGATTCCAATGAGGGAACATTACACGTTCGCAAAAATATCTTCTCTAATGTGCTTGTTATTTCCATTTATTCAAGAGATATCGTGTTCTAAGACTTACATACACACATACATACATTATTAAAACTGGTTGATGTGTATTCAGAGATACTGGTATGTGTTGATCCATCCAAATTCAGCAGTCGTATTTTTGACTCCGTCTCAATATTCCCCTACTAATTGTCATACGACCGGACGCATAAAATTATGTAAAAAATTGCTTACCTTTCGACCTCCTGAAGTGCTTGCGCTTTTAAAATCTGAGAATATGACGAGACAGTGCACTCCGAGCGATCAATATTATTAATTCCTGTACGGCGTCCTAACAAAAATAACTGCAATTCGACCACCTAACAAATAATAAATATGTCTCCCTTAATAAAGCGCAATTACTTAAGGATACCCTAAACACACCTAAATAAATGTATCTGTATCACGAATAATGATAATACTACAATTTAGTTCAAGAATATTAAATTAATAATTTTTACAAAGCGACTGGGGTTATGGACGTAATTAAATTCAATTTTCAGATACATGAAATTATCGTCAGTTTGGTGACATTTTCCAAAAATCGTTAACTTAGAGATGTTTCTGTAATTTTGTCGCCAAATTAATCGCCAAGCTGTTTAAGCAGACATAGATATTAATTTTTTATATATTATTACATATTATTAAACTAAAATACCATACAATATTTATTTTTATTATAATATTTATATATTAATAAACTAAAAATTGAAAGCGTCAAAATATTGGCTCTTTAAATCGAGGAAAAATAATATTTCACGCATTGGTAAGAACGTGTAATTTATTTAATTTATTATCTTAATTTTCATTGACATATTTAATTCATTTTGCTGCTTTGTTTATATGACCCAAGCCGTATATGTCAACTTAGATGACTAAAATAATCAATGAGATCGTTGATTACAAAATTCTCTAAATTAGTTCCACATTATCCGGTGAGTAAAGATCAATAGTTAATTTTCGTTCTAATAAACAAAGTTTTAATGCCAAAGGTCATCGTTGTGCTACATAAAGTTGCAGGTATAAGACCAATTTGCTATAGAGTACATGCAAATTTAGTTTACTGGTGATCGAAATTTTTCATGTAATTGCAAGTTGCAAACTAATCAAAAAGAAATATTACCTATATTTAGTTTTATTTGAAGGTTTATCGTTAATTCTAGGAAATAGGACATATGTTAATCAAAATTCGATAATTAAGACATTCATATTTTTTCAGCTTTAAGTTATTCATCCATTTTAAACTATATGTTAAGCTCGTTGGTACACATAATTATGCAATTTTTCTTCCGGTCTGCCCTCCTGCAGCGCTTGCTGTATGATTCCTAAAACAATTTTATACAAGTCTCTAATAGAATGCACCTGTTTCACAAATAGAGAAGTATTACACATTTTGAATTAAAATCATTAAATTACTAATTCTAATAAAGTGACAAGAACTATCAAAAATTATTTTTTATTTTTAAAAAAATCGGATTACAGTTAACTTGGCGACATTTGTTAAAAGTAAAAAAATTGGCAATGTTGCGCCAAATATGTAGTAAAATGGTTCAAAATTGTCGCCAATCATTATAGATATTTTGATGCTTCTTATGACTTACAAATAATTGCAGGTGGCTCCAGATCCATGGCTCCGAAATCGTTTTCCGTAAATAAGTCCTGTAAAATAAAACTCCAATAAAGTGCTATACATTTATTCATTATTTTTGTCTCATTTTTTTCGTTTAAAACATAATGCGAAGTTAACTCATATCGCTTGCAAAATCAATTAGTTCCTTCATATATGAATTTTAATTTCTTTCGTTTGTTCATTTTATTACTTTAATAATATCTTCTTATTACTTTATTATACTATGTATAGAGAAGATATTGCTTTCACGAAATTTTTTATTTCGAAATTCTGATGTCAGTATATGTTTTAAAACTTCCTGAACGCTCGCGCGCGCGCGTTTCGACTATTTATGGAGTGATATCAGTAAGTCTGTCTGCGGTCGATTTCTAGTGTAGCGGTCACAAATATTAATGAATTTTCATGAAACTTTATTTCTGGCTCTGTTATCAAAAAATCTGGTGTGGGCAACACATGACTTTCCTTATATAATGCAATAAATTTACTACTTTTACAGTAAAAAAAAATAGGTTTTTCTTCTACTAGATACTTATAATTCTGTCCAAGATATTGAATTTTCGTCAGTCAGTTGTCATTTTCATTGATTTAGCGTCATGTTTATACATTTGGCGAGATTTTCGTTAATATGGCAACATTTTGAAAAGTTGCCAAGTTGGCGGCATTCCGCCAAATCCGTCGCCAAAATCTCGCCAAGCGTTATGGACGGAGAAATAAGTTATTCTTATAGCATATAAATGATTATTGACGTTCAAATGCAAAAGTATTACAGTATTGTGGCAATTAATTGAGAAATGCAGTTTTTTTTATAAAATTCAGTTTTATTCAAGTTTTCTATGGATACATTTAAAACTAATAAGTGATATGACCGCCCCGAGACTTTATAACATCACAGACACGTTTCGGCATGGAATGTACTAGACTAGCACATGTAGTTTTAATTTAAACGTCTCTGAACCATATGTCAATAACGGCCGAAATTAGCTTGTCCATCGTCGTACAGTCAAATTTGTGAAGCCGTTTTTTGACAATAGCCCACAAATTTTCTATGGGATTCAAGTCTGGTGAATTCCCGGGCCAATCCAGTACGGTAATATTTTTTTTTGAGCAGAAATTTTTGATTCGCTTCGAAGTGTGACATGGCGCGCTGTCTTGTTGGAAAACGCAATCTCCGTTCGGCCACAGTTTAGCCATGGTTGGAAGCACTTTTCGGGTCAATATGACTTCGTAACTGGCACTGTTCATCATTCCCTCTACGGGAACAAGAGATTCTGTCCCCAAAACGCTGAAACAACCCCAAAACATCTTTTTGGGCGGATTCTTGGGTGCTTGATTGATGTGCTGCTGATTGAGAGGTTCTCCTTGGCTCCTTCTCACGAACATAGATCTAAATCCCTGAACCACAAAATGTGTTTCGTCAGAAAAGAGAACTTTCTCCCAGTCCTTCTCAGTCCATGTTTTGTATTTCCGTGCCCATTCCAACCTTTTTTTCTTCATGCGAAGCGTCAGAAGCTGATTCTTGTACGGTCGACGTGCTCTCCGTCCGCGTTCTAACAGCCTGTATCGCACTGTTAAAGGTGCAATATCAACACAAGCTGCCTCCATGGACTTAGACAGGTCAAAACTGGTTAATCGAGGATTTTTAACACTCATTCGATGTAAAGTTTTGTCGTCACGAGTCGAAGTTGATCTTTTCCGGCCGCATCTTCCAGAGCGGTTGGTTCCAGCATTTCCTGTTTCCTGAAACCGCTTCCAGATCCTCCCGACACTTGCTGTACTCACTCCACATATTTTACCTATTTCCTGGAACGTCTTAGAAGTGTGTTCTCTAAGCGCAATCACTTTAGCACGTGTTTCCGCGCTGATATCCATGGCGTTAATGAGCCCCGCAACAACTGAGAAACTACCACTGTGGAACACCTGCCACCTGGCGGAGGAATTTGAACACCTGCTACTTACCAGGTGCATACGAACACCCGCTACATTGATAATAACTGCAATTTGAACTCTCAGCTAATTTGAAGTGCTTCTTCCCAAGCTTACGTGTGATAAAACGAAAAAAATGACATTTCTCAATTAATTGCCACAATACTGTACTCAAAGTACCTTTTCGCATGAATGGAACGAGCTAGATCCACGAGAATGATGTAACCCAATATATCTCATGATATTACATATGAAAAGTGAACATGTTTCTCAACAGTTAATAGATTTTATTTTATTTATGGGATTTTTTGATAAATTTATTTGAAAAATGTGCAATATCTCGAGAACGGTTCATGCTAACCATCTAAAATTTATGTCAATCGTCTTCTAAGAAGGGATTACACAAGAAATGTCTATATCCGTAACTGTATTGATTTTTTGATGATTTTTTCAAAATTTCACTCGCAAATTTAGGGGTGTTCTCAACATTCGGTTACGTAAAAAAACAATAAGCTTCCAGTATTTATGGATTGTGATTTTTGTACCAACTTTCATTCGAATCCCTCCATTTGTTCGTGAGATATCGTCTCCTCAGTCTCACTGACACACGCACCCACACCATACTTTCACACACACACACACATACATCACCTCAAAAATGTTTTGATCGTGATCAGGGATGCTTGAAACGTGCTCTCCCGTCGAAAACTCGAGTTCGAATTTTCGACACCATCACAATACTTTCCATTTACATTATGTATGTATATAAGGAAAGTAAAAATCTAGAACTTTATATATATATATATATAAATATATATATATATATATATATATATATATATATATATATATATATATATATATATATATATATATATATTTAATTTGAATGAAAACATCAAAATATATTCGAAATTTTATATTTGTTCAACATGGCAGCATAGCACAAAATTTGGCATAATTATGCACAAAAGGGTTAATATGGGGTTCAATGATCACGAGTTTTAACAGATCCAATCACTGTTATGAAAGATAGCTGCACACAACATTTTTACTTCCCTTATATATAATAATGTATAAGGAAAGTATTGTGACGGGGTCGAAAATTGAAATTCGAGTTTTCGATGAGAGAGCACGTTTCAAGCATCGCTGAACACGAATCAGACGTTTTTGAGGTGGTATGAGTGTGTGTGTGTGTGTGTGTGTGTGTGTGTGTGTGAATTTTAGAGTTTCTGTGTCTGTGAGTTTGTGGAGACGATAACTAACGAACGACATTATTTTCATGGTTCCTAGCTCGTTCCATTCATGAAAAAAGATACTTTGAGTAATACTTTTGTATTAGAACCCCAATAGTCATTTATCTGCTATAAGAATAAATTATTTCTCCGTCCATAACGCTTGACTAGATTTTGGCGACGAATTTCGCGGAATGTCGCCAACTTGGCGACATTTCTAAATATTAACAAGTCAAAGAAAATCTAACCAAATGGATAAAAATGACGTTAAATCAATGAAAATAACGACTATTTGACGAAAATTCAATAACTTGGAAAAAATATAAGTATCTACTTTAAGAATAACCTAATTTGTTTTTACTGTAAAAGTAATAAATATATTGCATTATATAAGGAAAGTCATGTGCGGTTCACATCAGATTTTTTTAATCTTGACGGCCTTAACCCCCCTCGGGGGGTATGTTACCCGCCTCCCTAGAGGTACATTCTTAATTAAAATATGTTTTCAAGCCCTTTAAAGTGAACAGTAACACGCTATAAATGTAAGTGATCCCCATAATTGAGATTCTTTAAAAAAGAAGTTCTTTTAAAATTTGGGACGGTGGAGGGGGGGGGGGTAGAATGGCTACCAAAAATTAATTCTGGTCTCAGAAAGTAGTCGAAATGAGACACGCTCCAGTTAATGTTAATATGTCTCTTGTACGTATTTTTTAGTGCTGGTTCCCTTTCGGGACGCCTGGCACGCCCGCGTGTCGGCTGCGAACTTGCATTCAAAGATGGACGGCACGCACTCGTGACGGAGGAAACTTTACCGTAAATGGCGAGTGTCGCGCATGCGTACCTTTACGTGGAACGTTTTAATTTTTCTACTAGATAGCGTTAAATGTCTGTGGAACTAACTTGAACGTATTTTGCAGATACATGACCGTGGCATAAGGAGTTTCCAATGAATTATTTCTCCATTTGGAGCGGTGAAACATGATTTAGTAATATAAACAGACAGAACAATTCTTGCAGCATCAACAATTTTATAATTGAGTTTCAGGTTTTGTTTTTATTTCAGCGTTATGATTTCGTTGTTGAATCATAGGAATATGAGTATTTTTTTTTTGTTTGGGTTTTAGAGGCAGTGAAATTATTCGTTTATTTCGGATGAAAGAATGGGAGCAACTAACGAGTATTTTGTATTCAGATTTGTATGAAAAATATGCATCAAATAGAAAATAAACATTTCTTTTATTCCTGAAAAAAGTAGATTTCTGTGTTGAATAGGTGATTTTTAGTGAATTTGTTTCGAGAGTTAGGCTTAGCGCAAAAATTTTGCCGCCCTTTCGGAACAGTTCGGAAGCAAAGCGCTCCGTTTTTTGGGCCGCGACAGTTCCAGAATGCTGCCGTCGCGAAAGGGTTTAAACATGTCATGTTTATTTTGTTACAGTTTTAGTAAGTTTTATTACTAATCAGTTGTTTATATTCACTCTGTTATCTTGCCGATTTATGTTCTGGTATTATTTATTTCCACTGTGGATTTTACCCTTTCACAGTATCCTGCCTGTTGATTACGTGCCTCATTGGATTTTTTCTCCTTCATTTCTTCCCGCGACGATGGCAACATTATTTCACCTTCAGCCACATGTGCTTGTTGATCTGACTTGAGTAGGTGAGGTCGCGCTTCTTGTCGGTTCTGAAGAAGGCTGTTTTGTACTTGTGAAACCGGTAGAACAGTTTAAATATATGTGTATGCGGTATTCACGAAGATTTTTTTATTATCGTGTTAAAAATAATCAAGTCATTCGAAAAACATTAGTCGAAGCTTTAACATTTTAAACACAGGGATTTATAAAAACAAAAAGAGGCAATGTGAAAAAAAGAAAACATATATATTATTAAAGATTTCATAGGCGTGGCATTTAAAAGGCTATCAGAAATATAAAAATATATTTTTACCACATTTATAATCATAAGATCATGTCAAAATTTCTCCTCAATGTACTAGATGTGTCAAAATAAATTTATAGCAAAACATTGAAAAATCGATACTTCATCGTTTCAGCGATCAAAAGGTACAGAGTCCACTTCACTGACTTAATACTTAATCATTGTGATATAAGAGGCGATGAAGATGTGTTATCATTGACATGTGATGTCGACTCACGAAGAAAATAAATGCTTGAGATTATTATCATTATTGTTATTGTTATCATTAATATTTTTTCTTTCACATACGCAGTTTTAAGAAAGTATTGTTTTCGCAAAAATATTCGGTTTCAATATTTTGATGCCAATATATGTTTTAAGACCTCCTGAACACGTTTTGACTAATTTTATAGTGATTTTCCTCTGTCTGTGGTCGATTTCTTGTGTACATACATGATAGCTGCCACAAATAATGCATTGTCACGAAATTTTGTATCCGATATTGTTATCAAAAAATCTAGAAATAGATAATTTTTTTTAATTCGAGGAAAACTTCGGAATTTGTGAAATTTTATGTTTTTTTAACACGGTAGCATAGGACAAAATTTGGTATAATCATGCTTAAAATGGTTTATTTGCGGCTCAATAATTACGATATGTAGTTTCAATCATTGTTGTAAAAATAGCCATGATGCAATTTTTTGATCGTGACGGCATTCGCGCCGCTCTGGAGACAAGTTATGCCCCCCACCCCCGTTGGGTGCATTGTCAAGAATGGTATCACTCGGCATATTTTTTTCGAACCCTTTAAAGTGAAGGGTAACACGCTTTAATTGGAATCATTTGAACCTATTACACTGATTCTTTAAAATTTTTCTTCTAAAAATTTGAAAAAACAAAAGCAAGAAAATAAAAACTACAAATCGAATTCTGATATGAAAAAGTCGAATTGGTCCACACACCAGTTAATTTATTTATAGCGATAAGTAACAGATTAAAATTCAATTGCATTCAGTCTCTAAATACAAATATACCAAATACAATAAAAATACCAAGAAATACAAATATCAAATACAGTAAAATAAATAAACATTAGTACAATACTACAAAATACAGATACAATAAATTAAAATCAAATTAAAAATGTCCCTAACATCTAGCACTAAAAATACAGCACGATATATTATAGAAAACACTACAATAAAATTACACTAACAGAAAAAATTTCCTTTCGAAATAAATTTCTGGCAACGACGTTGTTTGACGCAAAGTCATACACACCCTTCTATGATACAGCAAATATTATTCAATCTTTGATATTTTACATTTTGGCATAAACACTATTGAGTGTATATTAAAGATTGTAATCCCGGTCGCTTTTGGTTTTTTTACAATCACGGAATTTCTAGGATAAGAACTTCTTCTGGGGAACGTTTTAGTTTCTGTTTGTCTATAAATACGCTTTGTTTCTGTTTACCTATAAATGTTACATGTATGTGAACGATAATAGCACGTTAAGATTTTCTTATGAAAAGCTTTCAATACAAAAATTTTCGAATGATCAGTTTAAAAAGAAAAAAAATGTATTTTGGTAGATTTTTGCTTTTATAGTGTGTGCCGACTATGCTTGGAAAATGGTGAACAATTGCAAAATGTTTGAAGTAACATACCTTAAATTAGGAAATAAAAAAAATAAAATGCGAAGTAACTTTAAAATAAATAAATAACTTTAAAAATATAAGAAAAACCGAAGTAACGTTAAAAAAATAAAATACGAAGTAACTTTAAAATCAACTAAGTAACTTAATTTACTTAAAATAATAAGTAACTTAATTTACTTAAAATAATAAGTAACTTAATAACTTAATAAGTAACTTAATATGTAACACAATAACATAAAATAAACGAAGTAACTTTAAAAAGAATAAAATACGAAATAACTTTAAAATAAATAAATATGTGTACTTTGGCATGCATACTGGAAAATGCAACTGAATTATATTGTACAAACTAGCAGCATACCCGTTCTTCGTATGGAGTATATAATATAAACAAACTTATAATTCGCAGTCATGTGCGAATTTTGTTAAAATATTAAATTTATTGCTCCTAAAGAGAAGTTTAAGAATATCTGTTCTCACTATGAAACATTATCTTCACGGGCAGATCTGAAGAATAAAACATCCTGGCCCCTTTCGTAAGCAAATTTACAAAAAAAAAAAAAAAAGAGAGGAATGAATTGAATCAATATATGCAAAATGAAAGCATTAAAATTGTATAGGATCCGTACTACTTATATACGCGAGTATTAGAAGATATAACCTGGATTAGTACATTAGAAGATTACCCGTATTATAATATGAGTCTCAAAAATATTTGCCAAAATAAAAAAGATGACGTAATAAATTGAAAATATCAATAATCCCCGTAATCTTTATACCAGAAGGTCGTAATTGATTCCAATATATGCCAATATATATCAAAACATATGCCAATATACCTGGACTACTTATATTCTCGTAGATTAGAAGATATACCCGTTGAGACCCAGACCGTCCGACCTACCAGAAAGGTGTAAGGTAACCGTTTGGACGGCCGGGAAGATATACCCGTGTATTTGTAGGAGATTACTCGTACAACGTACAATATATGAGTATAAACAATTTTTGTCATAATAAAACAATGGCATAATAACTTGAAAATATCAATAATCCCTGAATCAATAATCCCCGAAGATTTCAATAATAATAAAGTTTAAATCTGAAGTCCGCAATTGATATTATCCAGTCAAAAATACTATAAGAAAAATCGAATCGTTCTTTTCTAAAATATATTTTTACATCCATTTATTTATTATTCAAATCGAAAAAATAATAATTAAAATTAGCAGACAGATTTAATTTAATTGCATTTCTAAGCAACATGATATTAGTTAGAATCTTACTCATAAACTGCGAAATTAAATAAGCATTTTGATATCTTTATACTTTTCATTGCTCAGTGAAAGCTTGTGGAAATAAATCATGGAGATATATTTCTAATTTAAATCATGTTTCAAACAAGTCATGTTTTCAGAAAGTGACTAATTAGCGTAAAAAATCTTCCACCAAACTCAAAGATAAAGTTTTAATTCACTTTCAAACGATTTTCAAACTTTTTGCTTGGATAAACCACGGAGTTAGAGAGTAGAACTCCTAAGAAAAAGTTTCGTTTTTCATTAATATCTCGATAACTCCTAATTTTAAATACTCGAAACTTGGACTAAATTTATGGGGACCTATTTCAAGGCTATCCGTAAAATTTCACCAAATTCATTTCAGCTGTTCTCCCGTGATGTTGAGACAAACGAAAATTTCGTTTTTAACTAATATCTCAAGAACCGCTGATCATAGAAACTCCAAACATAGACTAAATTTTATATAGGACTATTTCCAGGCTACCCACAAAATTTCATCAAATTCGGGTCAGCTGTTCTCTCGAGATGACGGGACAAACAGACAGACAGACAGACAGATTTTCAATTTCATAGATTACTATCAGCATACCCGTTCTTCGTACGGAATATATAATATAAAGAAACTTATAATTCGCAATCATGTACAAATTCTGTTAAAATATTAAATTTATTGCTCCTAAAGAGAAGTTTAAGAATATCTGTTCTTACTATGCAAAATTATCTTCACGGGCATATCTGAAGAATAAAATATCCTGGCCCCTTTTGTAAGCAAATTTACAAAAAAAAAAAAAGAATTAAATCAATATATGTAAGCCCGTACTACTTATATTGTCGCAGACTAGAAAATATGCCGGTGTGTTAGTAGAAGATTACCCGTATTACAATATGAGTCTCAAAAATATTTGCTCAAGTAAAAGAGATGACGCAATAAATTGAAAATATCAATAATCCCCGTAATCTTTATAACAGAAGGTCGTAATTGATTCCAATATATGCCAATATATATCAAAATATATGCCAATATACCTGTACTACTTATATTCTCGTAGATTAGAAGATATAATGCATTTGTAGAAGATTACTCGTACAACGTACTATATATGAGTTTCAACAATTTTCGTCATAATGAAACAATGGCATAATAATTTGAAAATATCAATAATTCCTGAATCAACTGTCCCCGAAATATCAATAATAATGATGTTTAAACCTGAAGACCGTAATTGATATTATCCAGTCTAAAATGCAATGTCAATGACATTTATTTTATATACATATCTTTATTATTCAAATCGGAAAAGATTTAATATAAAATCGTATGCCGCTTAACACATTGGATCCGTTGCTAAGCGACATGATATCATTTGCTTCAAATAAATTGATGGAAATCATATCGTCTGAATAATGTGATCTCCATGGAAGGTTTGGCGACATTTTAGTCAATTTAGCGATAACTTAAAAAATCGCCAAATTTATAAGCAAGTGGGACTGTAGAACTGATAGTCCCATTTTGCGACAAATTGACGAAACATCATCACAATACTATCCCCTAACAAAACACAATTATTTTCATTTATTAAGCGCGATTTTATCAATTCCATGATACTTTTATGGACTCACAAATACTTTTATCAATGCCGTAATACTAAAAAAATTCGTTAAATGTGTTACTAAGCAGAATGGATGGATTGACCGACAAATGCTACGGAAACATCATTTCAGTACTTTATTCTAAAAAACAAATCATTGATTTGCGTCAATTTTATAAATTTGGAAACATTTCCGATAATTTGGTAAAGTTTAAGAGAAGTTACCAAGTTATTTAGAGATATTCCACTAAATTCGTAGCTCTGAATTTGCAGATCTGAAGAATAAAATATCCTGATCCCGTTTGTATATACTAAATGAAAACACTAAAATTGTGTTATGAGATACACCTTTTCTACTCTTTTTCTGCTTCAACAATCGGCTAAATGAATTTATTGGGTAAACACAATATATGAGTTTATTAGCTTAACACAATATATGAGCTGGAAACCTCTTTGCTAAAATAAATGAAAGTGATGTACGCAGTCCGCAATTTATATAATTAAAAGAACAATCAAACCGTTCATTTAAAAAATATATTTTTACATCCATTTATTTATTATTCAAATAGAAATAATAATAATAAATATTAACAACACATTTAATTTCATTCCGTTGCCGAGCAACATGATATAAGATAGAATCTTCCTCATAAAATGTGAAACTTAATAGCCATTTCGATTTCTTTATACTTTTCATTGTTCAGTAAAAGCTTGTGAAATATAAACCCAGGAGATAGATTTCCCATCTAAATCATGTTTCAAACAATTCATGTTTTCAGAAAGTGACTAAATAGTGCAAAAAATCTACCCCCAAACTCAGAGATTCAGTTTTAATTCACTTTCAAACGATTTTCAAGCTTATAGTTTGGATAAACCACGGAGTTAGAGAGTAGAACTCCAAGGAAAAAGTTTCGTTTTTCAATAATATCTCGACAACTCCTGGTCTTAGATACTCGAACCTTGGGCTAAATTTATGGGGGGCCATTTAAAGGCTATCCACAAAATTTCATCAAATTCGATTCAGCCGTTCTCCCGTGATGATGAGACAAACGAAAATGTCGTTTTTTACTAATATCTCGAGAACCACTGATCGTAGAAACTCCATACATGGACTAAATTTTAAGTGGGACTATTTCCAGGCCACCCACAAAACTTCATCAAATTCAGTTCAGCCGTTCTCCCGTGATGACGGGACAAACAGACAGACAGACAGACATACAGACAGGCAGACAGACAGACATACATATTTTCATTTTTATTTATATAGATATATAAAATTAATAAATAAAAACATCAGACGATAATAAATGCTTTTAAAAAATTATAGTTTTAAATTTGCTATTAAATTCGCATCACGTTTTCGGGTTACTCTAAATCCATTATTGAGCAGCCCATATCAGTATAATTTAATATGTTCAATTTGATGTGAATCGGAAAAATAATTAAAGATTATGGGTCAGAATCGTAATCAGACAAGGCGACAATCGATATCTTCGAACAAGAAAATATTAAAAAATAAATAAATAAAATAAAGTGTATAATTGTTGGTACATGATCATGCAAAGAAAAAAAAGACATGATATGTTTTTTAATGTGTTTTTTAGTGTGTGCCAAATTTGGTGAAGCTCATGTTGACCATGTGCACGCAGCGTGGGACATTATATGCATATCAAAATCCAGTTTGCCCGCACTCAATTTTCCCCTTTTAACTATTTTTCATTTCCATGAAAAATAATATTGAGGCAATCGAACTTATATAACAGCCGATAACCATACCAAATTTGGTATCATTTATAGTACTTTTGAAAATATTGCAATAAAATATAAAATTCCCTTGAGAGTTCTGTGCATGATACGGGCAAAGCTTTAAAAAATCTGATGTGGGCAACACATGACTTTCCGTATATAATGCAATGAACTTACTACTTTTACAGTTTAAAAAATGTTATTCTTATAGTAGATACTTATATACTTTCAAAGATATTGAATTTTCTGGAATTAATCGTCATTTTCATTGATTTAGCTTCATTTTTATCCATTTGACGAGATTTTCGTTAATTTCACAACATCTCAAAATGTCACCAAGTTGGCGACATTCCGTTAAATTCGTCTCCAAAATCTCGCCAAGCGTTATGGACGGAGAAATAAGTTATTCTTACAGCAGATAATTGACTATTGGGTTTCAAATAAAATAGTATTACTCAAAGTTCCTTTTTTCGTGAATGGAACGAGTTAGATCCACGAGAATGATGTCACCAAATGTATCGCATGATAGTACATATGAAAAGTGAACATGTTTCTTAACAGTTAATATTTTTTTCTTTATGGGACTTTTTGATAAATTTATTTGAAAAATGTGCAATATCTCGAGAACGGTTTATGCTAGCGTTCTAAAATTTATGTCAATCGTTTTCTTAGGGAAAATTACATAAGAAATGTCTATTTGCGTAACTTTATTAAAGGTTTTGATTTTTTAATGATTTTTTCAAAATTTTACTCGAAAATTTAGGAGGGTTCTGAACATTCGATTGTGTTTTAAAACAACAGGCTTCCAGTATTCATGGATTGTGATTTTTGTGCCAAATTTCATTCGAATCGCTCCATTCGTTCGTGAGATATCGTCTCCACAGTCTCACTGACATACACACACACACAGACATCACCTCAAAATTGTTCGATTCGTGATCATTTATGCTTGAAACGTGCTCTCCCGTCTAAAAATCGAATTTGAATTTTCGACCCCGTCACAATACTTTTCTTATACATTATGTATATAAGGTAAGTAAAAACTCGGGATTTTTGTTTTCATATTCGTGTTTGATATTGAGACCTACACCTCTGTACAATAGTTGGCATAAATCTGTTTAGTATTTTGGAGAAAATTCAGTTACAATGTTTAGTAGTTCGAAATGTGCATGTATACATTACGGGGCAACACTTAAAAATGAAATCTCGACATTTATTTTATTAGCATATAACTGGCTGTATTTTTACGATATTTGGTTTCAGTTAATTGAGGAGTATGGTTTAATGGGTTTCTGAGATGCAGTCAATGTTCTTATAATGCCGTAGTCTCATAATGCGGTTTCCATATAACGCGGTGCAAAAGAATGCGACAGCCCTCACATAACGCGGTGCTCATAAAGCTAGGTTTCCATACAACGTGGTAGTCTTATAACGTGGTTTCTTTTTAATACAACTCCATTAGCTTAAGCAGTATCGCTATAGCATACATTTTTCTGTTGCACTTTTACGTTTGATATTAATGGGGAATTCCCCTGATTTTTCATGCAACATACATCACCAATTTTCAATTTCAGTTTTCAGGGAAATCTCCTGTAAAAAACTAATGCATTCACCTCAAATGCATTGGTAGACGAAAATATGGGTAAAGATGGGTAAGTATGGGTTGCAAATTTCTATTTAAATTATGTGTAAAGGGGGACTGGATTTGGGTAAACAATTAGAAAATTACTTTATTGAAAACTATCGTTCAACGATGCGAAGCTCGAAGTTTAAAACATAGTTACCAAATGCTTAACTCCTTATAGAGAGATTTTGGAGAGTAGATTTACAGAATAAAACTACATGTGAAAACGTAAATGAAGATATACAAAGTGAAGATGACAGTTAAAAAAAATAATTAGGCCTCCTAATATTTGACAGCGATGATGAAAGTTAAAAAAATTTTGCTGGAAAAAAGTTACTAAGTTTATATTTCACATTGTTTTCTTAATATTCTTATATGAAGTCATAAACTCAATAATAAAATTTGATGTGGGCAACACATGACTTTCCTTATATAATGCAATGAATTTACTACTTTTACAGTAAAAAAATAGGTTTTTCTTATAGTAGATACTTATATCCTTTCTAAGATATTGAATTTTCGACGATCAGTCGTCTTCATTGAGTTAGCGTCATTTTTATCCATTTGGCAAGATTTATGTTCATTTGGCAACATTTATAAAAGTCGCCAAGTTGGCGACATTCCGCCAAATACGTCGCCAAAATCGCGCCAAACGTTATGGACGGAGGAATAAGTTATTCTTATAGCAGATAAATGAATATTGGCGTTCAAATACAAAAGTAATTACTCAAAGTATCTTTTCTCATGAATGGAAAGAGCTAGATCCACGAGAATGATGTCTTCAAATGCATCGCATGATATTACATATGAAAAGTGAACATGTTTCTCAACAGTTAATACCTTTTATATTTATGGGATTTTTTGATAAATTTGTTTAAAAAATGTGCAATATCTCGAGAACGGTTCGTGCTAGCGTTCTAAAGTTTATGTCAATCGTTTTCTAAGGAAGAATTACCTAAGAAATGTCTATTTATGTAACTTTATTAAAGGTTTTGATTTTTTGATGATTTTTCCAAAATTTCACTCGAAAATTTAGGTAGGTTCTGAACATCCGATTACGTTTAAAAACAATAGGCTTCCAGTATTCATGGATTGCGATTTTTGTAACAAATTTTATTCGAATCGCTCTATTCGTTCGTGAGATATCGTCTCCAGAGACTCACTGACACACACACACACAGAGACAACACTTCAAAAATGTTTGATTCGTGATCAGGGATACTTGAAACGTGCTCTCCCGTCGAAAATTCGAATTCGAATTTTCGACCCCGTCACAATACTTTCCTTATACATTATGTATATAAGGAAAGTAATAATTCGAAATATGTAAAGATATATTTATTGCCTTTTTTATCTATAAACTTATATTTCATAACCGTATTAATCATAACAAGGTGCTCTAAAAATTCAGTTTTATATAACGTAGAACGAATCAGCCTGATTTATATGTTCTGAGTTTCACTTAATGCGGTTTCCATATAACGGGGTACGAATTGTTCTGTTTCGTACTAATTCTGAGATTCTTATAACACGGTTTCTATACAACACGGTATGCGGTTTTCATATAACACGGCACGAATTAATATGACTTCCACTAATCTGAGTTTCTTATAACGCGGTACGAATTAATTGCGTTATAGGAGTACGATTGTACAAACTTCGAAAACGTATAGATTTTCAAATGGGTTGAAAAGAGATTTCGACGCAAAAGCAATATAATCATAAACCAGAAAAGTAAAAAAAAAAAAAAAATTAATGCAACAAAATAATAGTGTTAAGTTTTGAAATATATTCAAAGTAATATTTTTTTATACAAATATCTATTTATATATAGTGTTATTCGGCATTTTATCAGCCAGTCTCTAAATTACACTATTGTTAAATTGAACAGTATTCGGTTCTAATAATCTGTTGTGTTATATAGTGTTCTTTTGTGTGTTATATAGTGTTATTGTGGCATTTTATCAACTTCAGCAGGCAGTCTGCACTATTGTCAATTTGAACAGTATTTGGCGCCAATAATCTTTTGAATATCCAATTCACTTATTCTCTCACATAATAATAAAAAAAATCTGATGTGGGCAACACATGACTTTCCATATATAATGCAATGAAGTTAATACTTTTACAGTTAAAAAAATGCTATTCTTAGAGTAGATACTTATATTCTTTCCAAGATATTGAATTTTTTTCAATTAGTCGTCATTTTCATTGATTTAGCGTCATATTTATCAAATTGGCGAGATTTTTGTTATTTGGCAACAATTAAAAATGTCATCAAGTTGGCGACATTCCCCCAAATTCATCGCCAAAATCTCGTCAAGCGTTATGGACGGAGAAATAAGTTATTTTTACAACAGATAAATGACTATTGGAGTTCAAATACAAAAATTACTCAAAGTACCTTTTTTCATGAATGGAACAAGCTAGATCCACTAGAACGATGTCACCCAATTTATCGCATGGTATTATGTACATATGAAAAGTGAACATGTTTCTCAATAGGAAATATATATTTTTTTATTTTATATAACTTTATGATAATGTTTTTTAAAAAATGTGCAATATCTCGAGAACGGTTCGTGTTAGCGTTCCAAAATTTATGTCAATCGCTTTCTAATGAAAAATTACATAAGAAAGTCTATTTGCGTAACTTTATTATTGGTTTTGATTTTTTGACGATTTTTTCAAAATTGCACTCAAAAATTTAGGGGGGTTCTGGAAATTCGATTGCATATAAAAACAATAGACTTCCAGTGTTTACGGATTGTGATTTTTGTACCAAATTTCGTTCGAATCGGTCCATTCGTTCGTCAGTTATTGTCTCCACAGACTCACTGACATACACACACACACAGACATCATTTTAAAAATGTTTGATTCGTGATCAGGGATGCTTGAAACGTGGTCTCCCGTCGAAAACTCGAATTTGAATTTTCGACCCCGTCACAATACTTTCCCTTATGCATTATTTATATAAGGAAAGTAATATAAATGGTTTTAAAAAGTATTTTAAAATGCAATGTTGCTCGGGAATAATTGATTACAATTAGAACATATTTTAATTATATACAACCTTACAACTGAAATCCACTCAATACATCATTCAATTTTTGAATATTTATATAGGTGTAAAGAATATTCCAGTGGAATTTTATTACATTAAATGGATGACATATCTTTCTCTTTATAACACTTTGACATAATTTCAAAGCTCGTAAAGAATTAATTCACTAATTAAAGTAAAACCCGAAATCCTGCGGGGGTTTAGTATGTCCAATCCCGGGATTTCGTGATCAAATAATTCTCAAAAATTCCGCGATTCCCGCCCCTGTGGAGGATTCGAATATTTACCATAAGACATGAAGCATGCTATAGAAGACAATTTTAAAATCAAACTAAATAAATAGATTTAAACGGAAAAACTCCGCAAATAAAATTAAAAGCAAACGATTGTTTCGAAAACATTTTTTGAGTTTTATTCTTCACTATCATCAAGTCAAGAGCTTCACGCTAAATGAGCATTCCACGTGTTGACAATTTCTTAAATACAGCAGTAGTTACGCCATCTAGTGAGATGAAAGGAATAGAATAAGAAGAAATATGGGCGTGAATATGGGTCAGAAATATGAAAGTGAAAATTAGAATAAGAAAGCGAAAAAATGGATGCAAAAATGGGCATAAGACGAAAGAAATATTTTAATCACGAGATATGGCTTACTATGGATATATTTTTCATGTCTCCCTTTATTGCATCCAATATTTTAACCTTATCGTTCCAGTTTTTATTCCATTCATTTTCGTTCTAGGTATTCTACTAGTTTGTATGCTTAATTATCGTGAAGTACTGGGCTTGCTAGTCTATAAGAAACCTATAATATATTTTCGAAACGATCGTCCGATTTTTCATTTTATTTGAGCAGCATTTTACTTTGTAAACATTCGTTCAACGTAAAGTCATGCTTTGCATTTTTACTTTCCTTATATACATAATGTATAAGGGAAGTATTGTGATGGGGTCGAAAATTCGAATTCGAGTTTTTGACGGGAGAGCACGTTTCAAGCAACCCTGATCACGAATCAAACATTTTTGAAGTGATGTTGGTGTGTGTGTGTGTGTGTGAAAGTATGTGTGTGTGTGAAATTATGTGTGTGTGGAGACGATATCTCATGAACGAATAGAGCGATTCGAATGATATTTGGTACAAAAATCACATTCCGTGAATACTGGAAGCCTATTGTTTTGAAACGTAATCGAATGTTCAGAAACTCCCTAAATTTGTGTGTGTGTGTGTGTGAAAGTATGTGTGTGTGTGTGAAAGTATGTGTGCGTGTGTGAAAGTATGTGTGTGTGTGTGTGAAAGTCTCTCTGTGTGTGTGTGTGTGTATGTGTGTAAAAGTATGTGTGTGTGTGTGTGTGTGTGTCAGTGGGTCTGTGAGGACGATAAATGTTGAACGAATGGGCCGATTCGAGCAAAATGTGGTACAAAAATTACAATCAGTGAATACTGGAAACCTGTTGTTTTTATACGCAATCGAATATTCAGCACCCCCTAAATTTTCGAGCGAAATTTTGAAAAAATCATCAAAAAATCAAAACCTCAAATAAAGTTACGCAAATAGACGTTTCTTATGTAATTTTTCATTAGAAAACGATCGGCATAAATTTTAGAACTCGAGCATGAACCTTTCTCGAGATATTGCACATTTTAAAAAAAAAATCAAAAAATCATATAAAATAAAAAAAAAATATTTCCTATTGAGAAACATGTTCACATTTCATGTGTAATATCATGCGATAAATTGAGTGACATCATTCTCGTGGATATTGCTCGTTCTATTCATGAAAAAGGATACTTTGAGTAATACTTTTATATTGGAACGCGAATAGTCATTTAACTGCTGTAAGAATAACTTATTTCTCTGTCCATAACGCTTGGCGAGATTTTGGCGACGAATTTGGTGGAAAGTTTTTTAAATGTTGCTACATTAATGAAAGTCTTGCTAAATGGATAAAAATGACGCTAAATCAATGAAAATGACGACTAATTAACGAAAATTCAATATGTTGGATGGAATAAAAATATTTACTATAAGAATAATATATTTTTTTTACTGTAAAAGTAGTAAATTCATTGCACTATATAAGGAAAGTCATGTGCTGCCCACATCAGATTTTTTTACTTTGTAATCTAATTATGGTTTATCATAAAGTCACGTTTTGTATTTTTTATTTTGCAATCAATTATTTGTTGTTCGTAAAGTCATATTTGCAATTTTTTCACATTGTAATAATTATTCGTTCATCATAAAATCATGTTTTGGATTTATACATCAAGTGCATTAAGTTGCTGTTTACAAAAATTTATTGATTTCATTTTTTTTTTTTGCTGTTGATTTTATTCCGGAACACTGCTTTTTAAAAGCTGGTCAGGTGAGGCAGTATACTTTATACATTTTCATTATTACTTCTAAAGCTGCAGCCAGCACAAAGTGATGTGCCCACTATTTTACCACTTGTTATTCATTGATGACATTGTATATTCTGCAATTTTGTACACAAGTACACTTAACCTTCTGCAGTTCTCTTGGGCGCATGAATTTCCCTACCATAAAATTGAGTTCAGTGGCGAATTGTGATAAAATAATTTGGGCTGACATAAAACTAGTGACCCAAAATTAGCAGATGATAAGGTTCATGCTGTGTACGGTAACAAGAGGTTACAAAAAAATAGAATATGATGAATGAATTGTGGTGAAGATAAAATCAAGGCATTTTGTAATTTTGTCAGTACAATGGAATCCCAGTTTCGCGTTCCTCTGTGAAAAGGAAAAAAAATCTGATGTGGGCAACACATGACTTTCCTTATATAATGTAATGAATTTACTACTTTTACAGTAAAAAAAATAGGTTTTTCTTATAGTAGATACTAATATTCTTTCCAGGATATTGAACTTTTGACAATTAGTCGTCATTTTCATTGATTTAGCGTCATTTTTATCCATTTGCGACATTTTCGTTAATTTGGCAACATTTCAAAAAGTCACCAAGTAGGCGACATTCCGCCAAATTCATTGCCAAGATCTCGCCAAGCGTTATCGACGAAGAAATAAGTTATTCTTACAGCAGATAAATGACTATTGGCGTTCAAATACAAAAGTATTACTTAAAGTATCTTTTTTCATGAATGGAATGCGCTAGATCCACGAGAATGATGTCACCCAATTGATCGCATGGTATTACATATGAAAAGTGAACATGTTTCTCAATAGGAATTTTTTTTTTTATTTTATATGACTTTTTAGTAATTTTTTTTAATAATGTACAATATCTCGAGAACGGCTCATGTTAGCGTTCTAAAATTTATGTCAATCGTTTTCTAATGAAAAATTACATAAGAAATGTCTATATGCGTAACTTTATTAGCGGTTTTACTTTTTTGACGATTTTTTCAAAATTTCATTCGAAAATTTAAGGTGGTTCTGAACATTCGATTGTGAATAAAAACAATAGGCTTCCAGTGTTTATGGATTTTGATTTTTGTACTAAATTTTGTTCGAATCGGTCTATTCGTTCGTCAGTTATCGTCTCCACAGTCTCACTGACACACACACCCACACACACATATACACATACTTTCACACACACACACACACACACACAGACATCACTTCAAAAATGTTTGATTCGTGATCAGGGATGCTTGAAACGTGCTCTCCCGTCGAAAACTCGAATTCGAATTTTCGACCTCGTCACAATACTTTCCTTATACATTATCTATATAAGGAAAGTAAAAACGTTTTAGACAGGAAAACACAATCCAAGGGGAAACTATTTGCACTTGTATATAAAAATCAAGAAAAACAAGTAAAATTAACTAGTGTGTGGCTCAACTCGACTTTCGCAAACCTTAATGCCGTTTTAGGTATCTTGCGTTTTTTTTTCAAATTTCACAAATAAAATTTTGAAAAATCAGCATCGCTGATCAAAATACATTTTGATCGCAGTCTAAGCCATTATGACTGTTAACCTTTTCAAGCATCCATCCAGAAAAGGAATGCATCGCATCAATTTCTACTACAAAACTATTCTAAGAACTTCTATTTCCGATGTGGGGATACGTGAGTTTTCTCACAGGTGCCCCGCAACGAAAACAGCCTTGTAACCATGGAAAATGATTACAATTATAGGGTATTGACCTTAACTTTAAAGGGCTAGACAAAATCTTTCGATTGATATTGTACTTTACAATGTACTCCTGAGGGTAATTTGCCCCTCCTCCTCGAGGGGCGTCACGAAGACAAAAATTGTGTCGCGGCTATTTTTGAGAACAATGGAGACTATTAAATATCGTGATCATTGAACCATAAATAATCCTTTTTATACATGATTACGTTACATTTTGTCCTATGTTGACTTATGAGAAAGCAAAAACAAATATATCACTAACCAACCCCTACATCTTCTTTTGTTAAAAATTGAATTCATGATTAACAGAAAAATTCCTAACGTTTCAGAAATGTCACAACCAATGTAATATATTGATTTGCTATTAACGTTTTAAATTGTCCACTAGACAACGGAAGCAATAAAAACTAAATTTCAGAAAACAAAGCGATTAAGAAAAAGACAGAAATTCCGTAGCTTATATGCGTATTTCCGGGTTACAGCAATTAACTGATAGAAGGTGCACGTGCATTATCTTTCAGTTACATTTCCAATGCAATATCTCCTGATGTAGTAGATGTTTTGATATATATCTCTCCTGATCAATGCGCCTATTATTATAGGATTAGGATCTAGTCTGAGCAAAAATTCTTTATCACTTCTGCATGTGATGGAGATTCACCTACAAACTTTTTATTGTCAAATAGATACAGTCTGTAACAGTTTTCTTGTCATATCCTAATACATATACAATGATCTAAAACTATGCACTTGGCTTTATCCTTTTATTTCGCTTTCATAGATCTATAGATATACGTTATAGATCCTATAGATAGATGTAGCATGTACAATTTCCTTACAAAGTTATTTGAGTGCTTAAGAATTTTCCTCTTAACCCTGTATACATCACGTGCCTATGCTCACTATGAGCTAAACACATTTGATTTTTGATATAGAATACAGAAATCGTAAACTCGGATTCCAATTTTAGAACCAACCACAATACTTTTATTATACAGATACTGCACACATGCTCACAATACACAAGAAGCCGGTTGATTTTTGATATAGAACACCGAAATCGTAAACTCGACTTCCACTTTTAGAGTCCATCACAGTACTTCCGTTATACACATACTACACACATGCTCACAATGCGCTAAAAACGGTTGCGTTTTGATATGGAACATCGAAACCGTAAAGTCAACGTCAAATTTTAGAATTCACCACAATAATTCTATTATACACATTCTCACTATGCTCTAAAAACAGTTGATTTTTAATACCAAACACCGAAACCGAAATCTCGACTTCCAATTTTAGAATCCAGCACTTACTACACACATGTTCACTAAGCGCTAAAACGATTGATGTTTTATATAGAACACTGGAACTGTAAACTTGGCTTCCACTTTTGAAATCCACCGCAATACTTCTATTATACACATACTACACAGAAAAATAAACTGCTGGATTAGGATATCAAACACTTGTTGTTTGTTCTAAGATGTACTATCTTCTATAGTCCTCCGACTATATAAGGAATTAATGAATTATCGTATAAATCCTTAAAAATTAAATCACACAGCTCTACATATTGCAAAATAATTATTTAGAAATTATACCAAACTTGTTAATTCCTTTAGATTAGAGTTCGCAAACAAGCAATAATGAGGTCTTCATTTTACATAATCCTCCTTTTCGACGGGAAGTATACTTAAGACACCCTTCAGTGTTTAAGTGGCTTAGTAATTTTAGAAAATAATTAAGAAGATTAAACACATTCTGAATACATTAGATAAACCCAATAAGTGAAATCTTTGAAAATACGGGATTCAATACAAAATTATCTGAAGAATGGCTCAACTCGACTTTCTCATACTAGAATCCATTTTTCTTTTAAAATTTTGCAAAAAATTAAAAATCAGTTTTGTGGATCCAAATGATTACAACTATAGCGTGTTACCCTTCACTTTAAACGGCTTGAAAAAATATTTCGATTGATGCCATACTTGACAATGTACCTTCTTCCTCGGTGTGGGAGATAACTTGCCCCCCAAGGGGGTCTAATGACGTGACGAACCAAAAATTGTATCCCGGCTATATTTCACAACAATGATTCGAAACTATGAAGTCCCGTGTTATTTGAGTAATAAATAAACCCAGTAAGCTCTGAAAATTTTAATTTGAGTAATAAAAAATTCATAATTATATAAAATTTTGTCCTATGCTGCCATGTTACAAAATATAAAATTTCGAATGCCTTTCGAAGTTTTCGCTCGGATTAAAAAAAATATTTCTAGTTCTATATTTTTTTATACCAAAGCCGAATATAAAGTTTCGTGAAAATTCATCGATATTTGTGGCAGCTATCGTCTGGTCGATTTTCTTGTGTACACATAAGACAAAAGGACATAACTCCTAAATTAGTTAAAATGTGCTGAGGATGTTTTAAAACATATATTTGCATCGAAATCACGAATCTGAAAATTTCATGAAAGCAATACTTTCTCAATACTACACATGTGAAAGTAAAAAAAAAATATATATATAACTGGTCAACTAGTTGAGCTGTGAAAAATTTATGGGCCAGGATTTTGAATTTAATGCTGTAGTTAAGATGTATTTATTGTGTTATACTGCAGCAGTTTTTGAGCGATTAATTGAATATTGGATAAGATTTAGTAAAGTGAAAAATCTTTTGATACATTATTCTAACCCTGCAGTAGGATAAAGTCAATTCATTGTTTAAAATAATAATTCATAATGCATAAAAATAATTCATAATATTATATACATTTGAGAAACTTAACTAAGAAGCAATATAAAAGTGAAGTTTTTTGAGTAGCTAGTATTTATTCAAAGCAACAATTTATGTGTAGAATATTTTAACACTCTTCACAAGCATAAATTGTTGAGTGCTCAAATTACATACATGGTTAAGATTTTCAAATCCTATTCAGGTACGAAATCATTTTTAAATCTAAGAACGAATGTTTCATTCTGAATTTTTCTATCTATACAGGGTGTACCCAAAAGATTGAAATGCGCTTTAATTCTTTACCTGTTGGAGATAAGTGGGCAACGTAAATTGCAAAAATGTTGAAAGTAAGGTAGGACATAAGACTACTTTAATGAAATAGTCCTCTCATTAATTTAATTTTCAAACAGTTACACTTTTTAAATTTTTATACGAACCCCTTTAGACAAACTTGATCAATCAGAAAATTTTTATTTTTAATGCAATAAGATCAGTTAAAAAACTCCGCATGTCTGTATCTTTAAAATCAACTGAATTATGATAAAGGGAAAAATATGACTTATGCCACATTTTCCTACCATGTGAAAGGTTGTTTGATCAGTGAAAATAGGGATCATAAACAAATTGACTATAGGAATTGTTTAGATCAAAAATACGTTAACATGTGTCAAAATGTGTTATCACAAATGCATTTAAATAAAGCATTGCACAGATAGAGATCATGTAAAGCAGTGGTACTCACTCACGGTTGGGGCACATAATTAAAATTATCACCCAGTTGTATCTTTTCTGTGATATGTAACAAATATATATTTCTAATTTGATATAGGGTCCCCATTCACAATGTTCAATTTTCAATTAAATGTAACTCGCTCAATTTTAAAGATACAGTTATGCGGGTTTTTTAATGAACTTCTTTCATTAAACATAAACATTTTCTGATTGACCCAATTTGTCTAAGGGGGTCGTATAAAAATTTAAAAAGTGTAACTTTTTTTAAATGAATGGGAGGACTATTTTATTAACGTAGTATTGTGTCCTACCTTACTTCCAACATTTTTGCAATTTACATTGCCCACTTATCTCCAACAGGTAAAGAATTAAAGCGCGTTTCAATCTTTTTGGGACACCCTATATATGAAATAATTACAGTTACAATAATACATTCCAATTTAACCGTGATTAAATAGCTGCTAAATACCAGCAGTGATTCTGAAAAAAAACTAGATGATCGGAGCAACAGCAAGACTTTCCACGCGACCAGTGGGCATTCGACCTCTGAACCAAATTAAATGTAATTTTAAACATATCATGCTTTCATATAACAATGTACCATTCAAATTTCGTCCAAATCGTTCCAGCGGTTTTTAAATTACGAAGGGTCACTAATTTTGAGAAATCTCGTTTTATAGCTAAATTATTTACATTTCTAGGGGACATTTTTTCCAGCGTTCACATCTACATAATATACTAACCTGCATAGAAAATGCAGCATGAAACTTAAAGTATTATATGAAACTTATAAGCCGTATAATTATGGAAATTGAGAAATAAACGCAGCTGACCGATATATGCAAATGATGTGAAATGCAAGCAGGTTGCGTGATTTTAGCGCAGGATAAAAGGGATGTAAAAGACAGATCAGATTAACCAACAGTTATTACTGCTTGTCCCTCACGGAAGCTGATTTTCCGAGCTGTGTTCGGGCGACACGTGTTGTTGAAGATATGCTTGACCGCGACGCCGAAGTCAGTTTCAGCATCGGATGGTTGTCCGAGAGGATTCATTTTTGGTTTAAGTACTGCTGGCTGGTCGTACCGAAGTAACGCCGATGAAACACTCGTAGATGTGTCCACTGTGTAAAGGATTTGAAGAAGATGGGTTGAAGAAGGGTATGTGAATCGTCGCAGTGGTATAGGTCCATCCAGATGTATGTTAGCACGCATGCGAAGACATGCAGTGGAGGCTCCACAAACGACGACTGTCTGCAGAATTTGCAGGGTACAGTGGATGTTCTAATGTCAAATAGTTTTTCGACGATTGGCCGAAAGCGGTTTGCACTCAAACCCTCCTTTACGAAGACTGTAATTGACAAGACACCGACGTGAGAGATTGCAATGCTGTCCGACACGAGCCTCTTGGACGAATGAATGGGACAGGGAAGTGGTCAGCTACGAGTCTCGGTTCCGTTTGTCGAATGACAGTTGCCGTGTGAGAGTCTGGAGACTACCTGGAAACAGATTTAGTCCTGCTGCGACAGTGTTGTTGTTGTTGTTTCTGATGACCTCCTGTAATGGAATCATATCCGACACAGGACCAGTGACACAGGAAAGAACGAACAAGACAATGCAAGAGAACAAAGTTTATTACGGACAAGTATCACTGAGGAAGGTCAAAGGTGGTGCAGCTTCACATTGTAGATGATGACCCAGTAGGCGTAAGACTGACTTTACCTCGATACACAACCATGCCTTACTCGGGATTCGAACCCGAGCCCACCGGACAGCAGCCGACGACGCAATCCACTTCACCGGCTGGGGGACCGAAGCGGCTGCGACAGCTGCACGCAATACTGCTCAACAACGCGGCATCATGACTTAGGGTGCCACCGGCTTAGATAGTGGATCACCTCTGGTTCGTATCAGCGGCAGAATGACGACACAACAATATGTGATCTGAGGTACTGCGGCGATTTGCACTGCCCTTGCTTCAGCGGTTGCAAAATGCTGTTTTTCAGCAAAATAACGCACGATTGCACAAAGCAACCATCAGAAGACAAACCTTGCAAGATATCCAGGTGCTTTCTTGACCTCCGATGTCTCCAGATCCCTCATCCATCGAGCATGTATGGGACTTGGTTGGCTGTCGTTTGACTACCCTGCCCCGCCTCGAGGACGACATGTAGAGGATGGTTGAAAGCATATGGTCAACTATCCCTCTGAAAACTATCTGTACACTCATTGCATCAGTTCCTAAAAGGGTTATTGCTTATATCGCAGTAAGAGGTGGCCCTACTGCCCACTGATCACCCTGTCTATGTCATTACTGTATTGAATTATATTTCTGGAATTAACATCACTTATTCATATATGTCATCTCTGTCTGTGTGCCCTTTATCATCGCACGCCATTCGCTCTTTCATTTTTTGTGTCTGGTAGTGTATATAGAATTTGCTAACAAAATCTGATTTAAGACTCTTCAGTGGTTTTTAAGATTACGAAGGGTAACGATTTGACACCAAGCCAGTGAATGATAAAAGTTATTTTCGATATCTATAAATGTCTCAGTGATGGATTTACGATGAAAAAGTCAACTTCTGATTACATGATAATCACTATAATTTTCTTAGGCTACCCTGGTTACAGCAAAGCATTAGGCTACCCTGATTAAACAATAGCTATAAACTTATCTACCGAAAAAGTGATAACTCTATCCCAGTTCAGCGCCAGAAAAGAAAAATAATAATTACTCTGATTTGGCAGCACTTGACTGTCGCTATAGGCCCATATTCATTTTTCATCACACATTGCGAAATGCGCTAATTCATGTTTTGTTGTATAAAATTATAAATAAAATTTACACTTATTTGGAATTATATCCCATCTGCAGTTATAAAATTATTTCCTTTAGCTAGTTGGCGCATTTTAAAATGAAACCATTTCGGAGAATGAAAATAAAAACTTGAATATCTCAAGATCGTGGTAGGTCTTAGAATAATTGGGCTGGTTTCAATCGTTTTACCATAAGTATTAAGAAAAAACAGGCAACATCTCATCATTGCATCCAAGCATATTTAGGCTTTTATTTCAAATTTTGAAGATTTCTGACTGTCATTAAAAATTATTGTCCATTGGCGCTTTCGGAATATTAAAAACTCTCTCAGAAACACTGATTTTCGGCTCCTTGGAGTGCAATAAGAAGCATGTGCAATTAGCTATACCTGAAAACTCAAATTTAGACTTTGTAGCCAGAAGGTAGTTTAAGATTAGTGGCCACTCTATCACTGATATTCTTTGTGTATATATATATATATATATGTATATATATATGTGTGTGTGTGTGTGTGTGTGTGTGTGTGTGCGTCTACGTATATATATACAGAGTGTCCAGTGCTATCGGTGCCTAATGGCTATATCCTCAACCGTTAGTCGCATAGATATACTTCGAATTGCAAAAATGTGTTAAACTTTAAAATCTATTATCTTAGAAACAGTTAAAATCAGTAAACACATTTTTGAAAGAAATACGAAATATAAATTTTTATACGGTCCCCCGGTCCTACCAATTGTATTTAGGAAAAATCATCCTCTTACAATTTCATGCAAAATAAAAAGAAAATCTTCCTTTTACGATCTAAATTCACAGAGTTATGAAGCATTAAGCTTTATAACTTAAGTCGCTTTTCCACGCATGGTTATCGTTATTGTACATAACGTATGTACGTGGCGCCCGAGCATCATCCGTATAATTATCCGTGTGCCTGCATAGATGACGGATACGCGATTGATAGCTACTTTATGAACTGCATCGTTAGCCATTACTTGCGCGCATAGCTGAGTTGTGCGATAGTCAGCTACTTCATGAACTGCATCGTTAGTCGTGACATGCATGCGTAGCGGAGTTTTCCGATCAAAAGCTACTTTATAAATTGCACCTTTAACCGTATCGTAGAAGGGTAGCTGAGGTGTGCTATCGACAGCTACTTCATGAACAGCACCGTTAGTCGTGATTTGCACGCGTAGCGGAGGTGTACGATCGATAGCTACTTCATGAACTGCTTTGCTAGCCGTGACTTGCGCGCGCAGCGGATTTGTGCTATCGATGGCGATAATGGAATAATATGGGTGAACTATTTTTCTTTTATTTCATTAAAGCCGGTGAAAATTAAAGCTATTGCAACGAACTAATCTAGACACAACTCTTTCCCTCCAATTATCCTCTATTTGGACATACTCAACATAAACAAACACATACATGTTGCAACAAATGACTCCTGAAAGGAACCCTAGTCCAGAAATCTGTATTTATAATGTTGGTTTTAGCGCAAAACTCTTAGAGTCCAAATCTTGAGCACATTCTACCCCAAATGCATATTAAACATAGAATATTTAACAAAATCTTAAGCTGAAAAATAAAATGGAAATTGCTTAAATGTTTTTATCTGTTGGAAGAGGGAATCTATTTGTTTAACATTTTTCACATTTCTGTTCTTTCATTTTTTTTTAGGAGGAAAGAGGGTGGGGGGTACTGGGATTATGGTGGCCGGTTAGTTGTTTTATTTAATCGCCAACCTGCGTTGTTTAATCGACCTGTGGTGAGTGTGTATTTTCAGGATTTACAGAATAGGAATTTTTTAAATATCCATTTTCCAGGATATTAAATGTTGAAAGAAGAAAAACTAAAGTAGGTACCGTACAATTCAACATACCTTTCAAAATTTTACCATCACTTCTATTGTAAAGTATACAGTGGCATAAGTTTTTTTTCCATGTAATTTTATAACTTTCAGGACAATTGAAATCCCATCTTGCTTACATTTTTCCTAATATTTTGTTATGTATAATCCTGAGGAGTATCTTTTTTAAAGTTATAAAGCGAATTTCGAAGTAAATATATATTTATTAACACTTTACAACAAAGTTGAAAAGTGTTTATGACTTTTTTCATTCTGTCTGTCTGTCCGTTAGCACAATAACTGCCGTGAAAGTGACTTAATCAAAATGACATTTTAGTATGTTGTTCAGACGGTCTGTAGGACCTATGGGAGTATAAATGAATAATATCATCCAATTAGTTTTGGATTGAACCCGGATTGAAAAAATGAAATACATTGAGCCCTATGGGGCCTAATTTCTCAAACATTTTTTAAGCGAATTTAAAATTCACAAATTGCTTCGAAAATATTTGGTAATATTCAAATTGCTCCATAAAATATATAAAAAAAATTCAGCGAAATATATTCAGTAGTTTCTTAAATAAAAATTAAAATTATAATAACACATCTTATATGAAGCGATCAAGTGACCATGATATGAAAAGATCACGTGACCCGCTTCAAAATGATATATGGCATCCATCTTGTCTCAGAATCGTGATTTTAAAATTCTTTTTAATTCATATTGAGTGTTGTATCCGTCCTAAAACCACTTTATTTTTGCTTAAATTCTGTGCATCTACATACTGAAACAACGCAATTACAATATATTTGAGTTTAAATGCTCATCCAAATTTGATTATTTCTACAACGAAGCCTATTTTTCACCTATGTAAAATGTAAACAGCAAAATATATAGAATGAGATGTATTAGAATTGCTATATTTTTTTAACACAAAATCATTTAATTCATGGAGTCTGCTTAGCTAATATGAATGAAATATTCATTGATTTTACAAAGAGAAGGACGAATTTTTCGATGAAGTTTTACGCATAGAGTTTAATTACTTGTAGCTTCATGGTCTTAATTTTCAAATAAAATAAATTATTATAGTATTGTGATGAAGGACATGAATGGGAAATTATTTATGAATGAAATGCTGCTTTTATAGAGAGAGCCAGGCGTGTTATTTTTTCTATGACTTCATTTGAATGAATTTCAGTTGTTTTCGATGAAATTTTCAAATATAATAAATGATCGTAGTATTATGATAATTCTAAAATTATTACCGAGGAATGTATCACATTTTAGAGATGTTTAAACCAGGCAATTTATATTTCAATGCCGTCATTTGAATGAAGTTCATTGTTTTTGACGAAGGTTTATTTCTTAAGATTTTGATTTTATTAGCAAAACCGTACCATGGTGGAATTGTAGTTTTCGAAGTTGTATTATTAAATATAAAAAAATTATATGCTTTTATTGGCATTTATTTACGTCGCAATGACAACTAGTGTACTTTTGCATTTTTATATTTAAATCAGTAAAGTATTTATGATTTCAAGTAACAAGTATGAAAAGTCAAATTTTAAATAGAAAGGTATATATATATATATATATATATATATATATATATATATATATATATATATATATATTTAAAAATCAAATAAATAATCATCTGATAGTAAATATATGTTTATCACTGTACACGACAAAACATGTTTTTTTAGATTTAAGAACGCAACAGCGTTCCGCGCCAAGTAATGAAAAGGTACTTATGTATATGTATATATACAAGTAATGCGGATGCGGTGTCAAGTATATATTTACTGCATGTCACAAGATGGCGTCTTCAGCACCCTGAATTTTGGTCGCAATTAAAGCCATAGGAACAATTTTTCATAACCGTCATGAGGCATGTCTAGTGAAGAAAAAAAATATTCAAAGCAGTAGGATGCATATAGAGAAAAATACTTCTGAAAATTACATTTAATTAACGATTCTGATGCTGCTTGTTCGTTTTTTTCTTTTATTTTCGTCGCGTTTTCTGTAAACGAGTCAACAGCCCAAACCAGTTAACAGATTCGATAATATATTTTTATATTTTACCTTAATATGCAAGAGTGTTCCTTTTTTAAAAAGAAATTTGAATTTTGTTCATTTTTTTAACACATTACAACAAAGTTGAACGGTGTTTATGACTTTGTTCATTCTATCTGTCTGTCTGTCTGTTTGTCCGTTAGCACGATAACTGCCGTAAAAATGACTTAACAAAATGAAATTTTAGTATGTTGTTCAGACGGTCTGTAGGACCTATGGGAATATAAATGAATAATATCACCCAATTAGTTTTGGATTGAACCCGGGTTGAAAAAATGAAAGACATTGAGCCCTATGGGACTTAATTTTTCAAGCTTTTTTTAAGCGGAATCAAAA
The DNA here is from genome assembly GCA_951213105.1 of Amaurobius ferox. Classification (NCBI taxonomy): domain Eukaryota; kingdom Metazoa; phylum Arthropoda; class Arachnida; order Araneae; family Amaurobiidae; genus Amaurobius; species Amaurobius ferox. The sequence goes on from OX578151.1 coordinate 102,692,055, forward strand.
TTCACAAATTGCTTCGAAAGTTTTAGGTAATATTCAAATTGTTCCATAAAATATCTAAAAAAAATTCAGGGAAATATATTCAGTAGTTTTTTAAATAAAACTTAAAATAATAATAGCATGTCTTACATGAAGCGATCACGTGACCATGATATGAAACGATCACGTGACCTACTTCAAAATGATATATGGCATCCATCTTGTCACAAAATCTTGATTTTAAAAGCTCTTTTTAATTCATATTGAGTGTTGGTTGTATACGTTCTAAAACCATTTTATTTCTGCTTAAATTCTGTGCATCTACATACTGAAACAACGCAATTACAATATATTTGAGTTTAAATGCTCATCCAAATTTGATTATTTCTACAACGAAGCCTATTTTTCACGTATGTAAAATGTAAACAGCAAAATATGTAGAATTAGTTGTATTAGAATTGCGGTATTTCTTTGACACAAAATCAATTAGTCCATGGAGTCTGCGTAGCTGATATGAATGACATATTCATTGATTTTACAAAGATAATTACGATTTTTTTCGATGAAGTTTTACGCATAGAGTTTAATTACTTGTAACTCCATGGTCTTAGTTTTTAAATAAAATAAATTATTATAGTATTGTGATGAATGACATGAATGGGAAATTATTTATGAATGAAATTCTGCTTTTATAGAGAGAGCCAGGCGTGTTATTTTTTCTATGACGTTATTTGAATGAATTTCAGTTGTTTTCGATGAAGTTTTCATATATAATAAATTGTTGTAGTATTATAATAATTCTAAAATTATTACCGAGAAATGTATTACATTTTAGAGATGTTTAAACCAGGCAATTTATATTTCAATGCCGTCATTTGAATGAAGTTCATTGTTTTTGACGAAGGTTTAAGTTTTCAAATATAATAAATTAATGTAGTATTGTGATACGTTTTAAAATATTACCGAGGAATGTGTTGCATTTTAGACATGTTTAAATAAAATTGCATTGAATTTGGAAAGTGTTTCATAACCAATGCTTTAACCATGTTTGATCTCTCTTGTTTTATATTCCAATGGTGAAAACAGAATTTAATATTTTACGCATTTTGAATATTTTTATGTGAATAAAATACTGGTGTTTATATCACAATTAATAAATTTTCATACATATTTTTGTAAATAGACTAGCATGCGGCTCCAGATTCCCAGGTTCCCAAACTCTGGACGAGGGGTTAAGATCTTAAAATATGCGCTTAATATATATATATATATATATATATATATATATATATATATATATATATATATATATATATATATATATATATATATAAATTTGTAAATCCAATGTTAGAATGTAAGTAGTAACTCATAATACACTATTCCAAAAATTTCTACAAAACACAAAGAAATAAAAGAAATTAAAACATAAAGAGGAAATTATAAAGCGTAATGCAGGTCATAAAGACAAAGACAATCAACAAATTTCAAAGATGAGGAATGAAAATAGGAAAACAAAAAAATCAAGCAAAAAAGCTTGCACATGGAAGAGTTTTAGGCTTAAGATAAGTTCATTTCGAAACAATTCTCGTCAAGTCCATATATCCCTTCGAAATGAACACAAAAATGCTTGTTTCTGAAACACAAGCTAGATTTTATCTATAAACTTGTGTAATATGGACGACAAGCAGATAGATTAGAAAAATAAAGGAAACACCTTAAAATACACTTCATTAGTACAACCATGACGAGCAAAATATGACTAGACCAATGTTGCCATATGCAGAAATGAAAAGATGTGATTTGATGTTGCCAAAGAGAGTAATAAAAACTGTACTGCGTAAAAGCAATAAAATGAGATATTCAACAATTAAAGCTTCAAGATAAAAAGATGAAAATATAATTTCAAGAGAATGAAGTACGGCTAAAATAAGATACTAAGGAGAGATTATGAGAATTTTAGGCTAATCGAAACTTATTAACTATACCATTTACTAAATATGCAGGATATTTATACATTTTACTGGTAATTTTGAGGTTATTAATGTACAAAGCATGACATTTTTTATCTGATAATCTATAAATTCTAAAAAGTTGATTAAGTATAATATTTCTAAACAATTGAATCGAGTTGCAGGAATTAAAAGTTAATAATTTATTAATATTAAATTAAAAAAAATCTTTTTTATCATATAAATTTGTAACTATCCCATGAGCAGGTTCTATAATTAGATTTAAATCCAAATAATAAATATTATTACTAATAGTAGTTTCATTAGGTATTAATTCCAAATTATCCGGATAGAGATCTATATCTATGACATAGTTATCAGTACATACAAGACAAATCAGATCATCTACATATCTGTAAATTTTATAATCTGCTGAAGTAACGAATTTTTCACATTGATATAGGTATAAATTAGCTAACATACTGCTACTACAGCCACCTTGTGGAACACCTGAGATTTGTAAGTATAATTTATTACCTTGAAAGATATAATTATATATATATATATATATATATATATATATATATATATATATATATATATATTTCAGTCTATCTCGGATTGTTGTCGAGTTCGTATCCTAACGTTTTAACCTCCCCATTAGGGCCACTGCAATCCCTTTTATTCGATCGCGCATGGTTACTTTATTATAATTAGACCTAATGCTTGCATTCATAGACTTTTCCTTACAAAGTTATTGAGGTGTTTATGTACCTACTTCGCTTGGAATCCTGTATAATTGTAACTGTACACTGTAAGGACAGCAGCATCATTAAAATTTAGCGTATCACTCAATTATATTGTTATATAGAATAATAATCATTATTGATTTAACTCACTTTTCAAAGACTCGTATAATGTGAAATAATTATGCAGGAATTGTGTCTCAAACTCTCTAATCCGCCTGGATTAATGCCTGAAAGACACTATGATGAGTTCTTTATTTTACATAATCCCACTTTTCCAGGGGAAGTACTTAACATAGCTCTCCCGAGTTTAAATGACTTGATAATTATGGATAAAACTTAACGAGATTACGAAAATTCTTGAATACATCAAGATTTAACGAAGTAGAAAGTTCTAAAGAACCTTATGTCAAGTTCAATAGTAGTGAAATAAAGCCAGTTGATTTGGTTGAAATGGATTTTATAATGAAAATGAACTGTTAAAAAGAATATTGTATATTTAAAAAATAATCGCTGGAAGCCACAGTTGACTTTTTAACATATTCATATTCTATATTATGTAGGTACGCGTGTATCGCAATATTTATCTTAACGTAAATGTAACATTATTATAGTTGATTTTAATCTCCTATAAATTATATAATATTTCTATAAACTTTTTTCTGTTGTTGTTTTGCTGCGGTCAGTATATTTATGTGGCATATTTACATTCTAATTTAGATGGTCTTATTTCAATACGGCCTTTGTACGGTATTATTTCAATACTTTTGTGAAATAGTTAATATTTTTAACCTGAATGGCAACATTTGTAGGATTCTACCAATAATTTGTCAAATTGTTGCCACATGCATAAACACATTTTTACAATATTTAAAAATTAATTGTGGCCAAACATTCAATCAAAGTTACAAAATGTTTCTTTAGGGCATCCCCAAAATTTAGAAATATTTTGTAAATTTGATTGCGCCTTCTAATTTTTAGGAAAGCTTTTCAAAAAAGGATAAATATTTTGTAACTTTGATTGCGCTTTCTAATGTTTAGGAAAGCTTTTCAAAAAAAAGTATAAATAATGTCCAATATAATAACATATGAAAATCAAAAAGTATTCATTTGAGATTTAATCTGTGTGGAGATGTCATGCTCGAGTCTGTGCTCTATATGGAATTCAATATGGTTATTTCAATCAAACACATTTTGAACATTTTCTGATGATTCTAGTCAAAATCTGTTTCCATTCGGATTTAAAATTAATGTGCGTACTTTACAGTCATCACTAATTGGTCTAATTGTCGCTAATTGTCGTCACTGATTGTGTGCTCATGAAATTTACATCTTAACAGTTTTGGGTAAATGTGCTTTAAGTAAATATATCTGTAAAATAAAATCATCGTTAAAAGCCCAATATATATATATATATATATATATATATATATATATATATATATATATATATATATATATATATATATATATATATATATATATATATATATATATATATATATATATATATATATATATATATATATAAAATTAGTAATGACATCAAACAGTTCCCGAGACAAAAGAAAAATATCTTCTTTCTTTAGGACAAGTGCAGCGCAACCATACAAGCAAAATCTTAGACAACAGTCGATGACCTGACATAGACGATTATCTTCTTTTCCAGTAAGAGAACTGTTCTGTGCCTCCGAAACTGATGGATCCCGTTACTAATCCATTGCATATTTTGTTTTAAACAGTTTACATTACCATTTTGAAGCAGTTTCAGCAATTTAATTTAAATTCCAGACATTCTATTAAAATTCAAGTTATGTCTGCTTAAGTTTTTCTTTTAATAACTCTAAAAATAAGCTGTTGCTTGTAAGACGAGAACTTACGACTTCCTTGTATAAAGCAGATATAAGTCAATTAGGTGACTGCAGTTGTTTCAAAGGCGTTAAATACCCCCTTCTTCAGGCCAAAACAGGACAGTCAGAACAGTACGCGCACTAAAAAAAGCTGAGAGCGAATTGTTGTAAAGCCGACTGTCAGTAAAAGCTGAGAGGAGTTCGCTCTGAGTTTTTGGTCCTTCGCTCTTTTGCTGCAGAAGCAGTTCGCTCTTAGCTTTTGTTAGGAATCATACTGTTCTAAATGTTCTGTTTTAGCCTGAAGAAGGCGGACTTTTAACGCCCTTGAAACAACTGTTGTCATGTAACTGATATATGTCTGCTTCACACAAAGAGGTTGAAAGTAAATCAAAAACTGACTATGTTTTATAATAATGTTCAGTTTGTACTAATCATAAATCCAAGTCTAGCAGAAGCAGTTCGCTCTTAGCTTTTGTTAGGAATCATACTGTTCTAAATGTTCTGTTTTAGCCTGAAGAAGGCAGATTTTTAACGCCCTTGAAACAAATGTTGTCACTTAACTGATATATGTCTGCTTCACACAAAGAGGTTGAAAGTAAAGCAAAAACTGACTATGTTTCATAATAATGTTCAGTTTGTACTAATCATAAATCCAAGTCTATAATATAAAAGGATTATTTACAATAGAAATATTCAGGGTAATTTTTTACTTTATTTGAGTTAGAATGCTCTTGCCAATTAGACAAGATATTCAGGTCATCGAAGTGTACATTTGTTTCTCCATTTATATCCTACTCAAACCGAACGATTCAACGTAATACCTAATTATTTCTTTCTAAATATACTTTCATATTAAATATTTCTTTATTACATATTTGTTAAATTAAAAATAATAAACTGACAAATACATTTTAATTACTTTTTTGTTCCCCTGACGCATCGTTAATAAAGCACACTCGATGTCTTTAATTAAATTTTAATTAACTACCATTTATTTTTTGCAATTAGCGATTTCTTTTGCTTTTTCAATTAGTCATATTTTATATTAGTATATATGTTAATATGCTTAATGAAGATAATCATCGTTGTTTGTGTATTCCCTTTGCAACACATCACTGCATTTAACTGTCGAGTTTGTAAATAAATTATGAAAGGAATTGGCTTTAATAAATAGCTATGAATGTTTTATGTGAAGTTAATTTGTATTTCAAAACTTTTCAGTGTATATGTATATACAGGGTGTATATAAACTTATGGTCAGATCTGTAAGGCGTTATAGAACTCACCAAAACAAACAACTTTCACAAATACAATGTGGAGTCGGAAAGCAACCGGTGAGCCTTGAAAGGGCGCTTTCTCTGGGAGTGGATGAAACGTCGCGCCAAAATGGAGTGAAGTGAAGACGAATACAGTGAAGACGAATAATGGAAATTTATTGACAATATGTTTAGAACAAATGCTCAAATGAACGACCACCAACTGCGAAACAGGCGTCACAGTGAATCGAGTACACTTTGGAAGATTCCTAGAATTTCACGAACGTCTGCAGCTGCGACACTAATTCGAGCGAGAAGGTCCTCTGGTGACTCGATGGGCGTCTCGTAAACGGTGCTTTTTAGCTGTCCCCAGAGGAAAAAATCCAGGTAGAACAGATCGGGAGATCTGGGAGGCCACGAGACGGAATAATCAGCACTGCCAATCCATCTGTTCGGAAAGGCAATGTCCAGGTAGTTCCTTACAATCCTGGTGTACTGTGCTGGTGCTCCGTCGTGCTGGAACCACATAATCACTCGATGATTTGCTGGTACAACACGTAGAAAATCTGGCAACACCTGCTGGAGGAAGATGGGGAACTTCTGTAGGTCGAGGCGCTCTGGTAACTGATACGGGCCAATTAATTGGTCCTGGATAATCCTTGCCCACACATTCACGGAGAGCCTTTGCTGGTGGCATTTGGAATGTGTAGCATGCGGATTTACTATGTTCTCCATTTTGACGCGATCTATCATCCATTCCAGAGAAAGCGCCCTCTCGCGTCTCGTCGGTTGCTTTCCGACCCCACATTGTATTGTGAAAGTTGTTTATTTTTTGGTGAGTTCTATAACCCCCTACAGTTCTGACACCATCAGTTTATATTCACCCCTGTATATATATATATATATATATATATATATATATATATATATATATATATATATAATGTATATATATATATATATATATATATATATATATATATATATATATATATATATATATGCATGCAGGGTTTCCCAAAAAGATTGAAATGCGCTTTAATTCTTTACCTGTTGGAGATAAGTGGGCAATGTAAATTGCAAAAATGTTGAAAGTAGATATAATTACGTATTATTAAGTACTTTTCAATAACCAAATACATTCTCAATAATTACATTATTTTAAGTTTTTTTTCATTTCAACAATTTACATCGTCAATTTGTTTATAGTCCCTATTTTCACTGATGAAACAGCCTTTTACATGATACGGAAAATTGGCATAAGTAAGATATTTTCCTTTATCATAATCCAGTTGATTTGAAAGATAGAGATATGCGGTTTTTTTAATGATCTTTTTGCATTAAAAAAAAATTCCCGATTGACCAAATTTGTCTAAGGAGGTCGTATAAAAATTTAAAAAGTGTAACTTTTTGAAAATAAACGGGATAACTATTTCATTAACATAGTCTTATTTCCTACCTTACTTTCAACATTTTTGCAATTCACATTGGCCACTTATCTCCAACACGTAAAGAATTAAAGCGCGTTTCAATCTTTTTGGTACACCTTGTGTATATATATATATATATATATATATATATATACAGGGTGGTCCATTTCAATTGAGACATCGAAATATCTCGCGAAATACGCATCTTACAACAAAAAGTGTTTTAACAAAGTCATCATATTTTCGGGGGGCGGGGGGGAATTGAAACCCTGCAAAATTTAGCCCCCCTCCACCCCCCTCGGGGGGTGGGGGAGGAGGCAACTTTGAAATTCCCCATTTTTTATTGCAGACTTGGATTCTACGGAAAACAATACGTAACTTTTGTTGGAAATTTTTTTTCGAATCTTTGTAGATTGCGCTGAAGTCACAAAAAATAAATAACTAAAAATTAATTTAATAAATACCTCATTTTGACTCCAGGTATAAAAATACTACTTGAAGACGGTAAAAGACGTCTAAGTGACGTAAGAGGAGCAAACAGAAAAATAAAAAAAATAGTAAAAAATACTACTTGATGAAATAAGTATTTCTAGTGCTACCCTATAAAACGTTAGCTTTCAACGATGCGCCAATGTAAGTAAAACATGTGGATTCCTCTTGAAAAAACGAAACTTAACTAATCTTTTGTTGTCACTTAGACGTGTTTTGCCATCTTCAAGCAGCATTTTTATACCTGGACTCAAAATGAGGTATTTATTAAATTAATTTAAATTATATATTTTTGTGATTGCTGCGCAATCTACAAAGATTCGAAAAAAAAATGTTTCAAACAAAAGTTACGTATTTTTTTCCATAGAATCCGAATCTGCAATAAAAATGGGGGTTCCTATTTGGAATTTCAAAGTTGCCTCCTCCCCCACCCCTCCGGGGGTGGGAGTGGACTAGATTTTGCGGGGTTCAATTTCCCCCTCGATAATATGGTGACTTTGTTAAAACACTTTTCTTTGTATGAAGCATATTTCGCGAGATATTTCGATGTCTCAATTTAAATGGACCACCCTATATATATATATATATATATATATATATATATATATATATATATATAACGTATGCATTTAATTCAAGACTATATATTAAATCTGTCCTACAAAGTTATGCATAATATTTTCTTTTGCCCACCCGTCCGTAGCATTTGGGTTCTTTAAATATTCTGACACATGCGGATATATATTTCCCTCTTACCAAATATAAATGTCTATATTTTGATTAACACATATTAGTCTATATATACGTTAAAATATATTTCTAATTTAGTCTGTAGCAAAAATACACAGTTAATAACAGCATGATATAAAATTAATAATTTATTAAAAATATCATCTGGTTCCAAAACCAGATAAAAAATAAATAAATAAACCTCCTTTGTCAGGCTAGAAACTACACCAACAAATACGCACCTTTATTCATACAAGCGTTTCAACTTGGACGTTGTTTTGTCTTATAGTCAAATAGCAAGTGGAATAGTGGCAAAGAGGTTGATCAAGAACTCTTTGATGATCTGTTCAAAGACCCTTTGTTATAAATAAATTTCAACCACAAAAATGGAGTTTTGGCTGTGTGTATAAAAAACTTATGTAATTATGTTGCTGTGTGGCTATAATTTCTAAAGTATTTAAAGAGTAATTTTAAACTTAAAAAATTTATTATATATACACTCAGACATACAGAACAGAGTAACAGTCGATGTAGTTGAGTGATAAAAATAAGGAGTTTCAAAGAGAAGCTGCCCACAATCTTTCCAAACCTCAGGTGTTGCCACTGCCGTCCTAGAAACTTTTATGTGACCATGGAATATTCATGTCTGATGTATACAACGTCTTGAAAATAAAACCGCAACACATTCTATAAACTACAACTTTGAGGTTGTTGCTCTCTTTCACATCTATGGACTTTATAAAATGTAATTTTCGAAGATGGAGGAATCAAAACCAAATTTCGAAGCAAACCTATGTTGTGGAACTCCCAACGCAAGAAAATAACCTTCACCAACGTGGTTGTCAATGCCCTCATCAACAACAACAAAAAAAGAAGGCAAGAGCACCTTTGGCAGACTGTCCGATATGAGAAATATATCATATTTTTGTAAAGTTATATGATTTAGTTTTAATAATAAAAAAAAGTAATTTTCTTATAACACATTTATAGTCCGCTAAATCTGGGCGAGTTACGAAAGTTCTCAAATTTAAAATGCACTGTTTTAAACTAATATTAAAATTGTACTCAGAAAATTAAAGTAAACATAAATCAGATTCTGAAACCTTTATTCCATTGTATCGAATTTTTATAAAATGCATAAATATACGGAAAATTTAGAATTTTCTACAAACCAGTTTGTTTATATGAACCAGTTTGTTTATATGAACCAATTTGTTTATATGAACCAGTTTGTTTATATGAACCAATTTGTTTATATGAACCACTTATGATGTGTACCTGTAAATTAATACATATCACATTTTAACTAATTTATTAAGAGATATTACCTTAAGAATTACTGCAGAGATTTCTGTTTTATAACATGTTTACTGCCACTGTCAGAAAAATGTAGGGACTTACCTAAAAGTAAAATAAAGCAATAATTATATATGTTTGATAAAGGTAAAAATGATTGTAAAAATAGTTATAAGTATTTATAAATGAGTGCAAAATGTTTAAAATAATATAAACAAGAAAGATCAATCATGCTTAAAGCATTGATTATGAAACATTTTCCAACTTCAATGCAATTTTATTTAAACAAGTCTAAAATGCAATACATTCCTCCGTAATATTTTGAAACTTATCACAATACTGGATTAATTTATTATATTTGAAAACTTAAACCTTCATCGAAAAAAATGAACTTCATTCAAATGACGGCATTGAAATATAAATTGCCTGGTTTAAACATCTCTAAAATGTTATACATTCCTCGGTAATAGTTTTAATTTCATCAAAATACTACGATAATTTATTATATTTGAAAACTTCATCGAAAACAACTGAAATTCATTCAAATGACGTCATAGAAAAAAATAACACGCCTGGCTCTCTCTAAAAAAGCACCATTTCATTCATAAATAATTTCCCATTCATGTCATTCATCACAATATTATAATAATTTATTTTATTTAAAAATTAAGACCATGGAGCTATAAGTAATTTAACTCTATGCTTAAAACTTCATCGCAAAAAATCGTCCTTCTCTTTATGGAATCAATTAATATTTCATTCATATCAGCCATGCAGACACCATGGACTAAATTATTTTGTGTTAAAAAAATACAGGAATTCTAATAAAACTCATTCTATATATTTTGCTGTTTACATTTTACATAGGTGAAAAATAGGCTTAGTTGTAGAAATAATCAAATTTAGATGAGCATTTAAACTCAAATATATTGTCATTGCGTTGTTTCAGTATGTAGATGCACAGAATTTAAGCAAAAATAAAGTAGTTTTTGGACGGATACAACACTCAATATGAATTAAAAAGAACTGAAAAAAATCACGATTTTGAAACAAGATGGATGCCATATATCATTTTGAAGTGGGTCACGTGATCTTTTCATATCATGGTCACTTGATCGCTTCATATAAGATGTGTTATTATAATTTTAAGTTTTATTTAAAAAACTACTGAATATATTTCGCTGAATTTTTTATATATATTTTATGGAACAATTTGAATATTACCTAAAATTTTCGAAGCAATTTGTGAATTTTAAATTCGCTTAAAAAATGTTTGAAAAATTAGGCCCCATAGGGCTCAATGTATTTCATTTTTTCGACCCGGGTTCAATCCAAAACTAATTGGGTGATATTATTCATTTATAGTCCCGTAGGTTCTACAGACCGTCTGAACAACATACTAAAATTTCATTTTGATTAAGTCATTTTTACGGCAGTTATCGTGCTAACGGACAGACAGACAGACAGACAGACAGACAGACAGAATGAACCAAGTCATAAACACTTTTCAACTTTGTTGTAAAGTGTTAATAAAATGATATTGACATAATATTAGAACAAATCATTAACTCATCTATAAAGACAAATATCACTATGAATTTACATATCAAGCAAGATTTCTGCATGACGGCTGTATACATGTTTGCTAAATATTTCTCCGAAATCAGAAACGTAATATATGTATAAAATGAAGTACTGCGGGATCAAACAAATGTAGTCTTCTGCTTCAATGTTTATTAAAAGTTTAAATTTCATCCATCTCTAAAAAGATAGAACTAATTATAAATAAAAGTCTTAAAATGTAAAACATATAATAATGTTTTCATGCATATATGTTTTGGCCTGTGATCTATGCAGATGTTACGTCCTAAATCTATGCAGATGTTACGCATATATTATGTTTGTAATGAGTAACAAATTGGGCCTGAGTAACAAACATAAAAAATCTGACGTGGGCAGCGCATGACTTTCCTTATATAATGCAATGAATTTACTACTTTTAAAGTAAAAAAAATAGATTATGTTTATAGTAGTTATATATATTCTTTCCAAGATATTGAATTTTCGTCAATGAGTCTTCATTCTCCATGTCGTCATCATCAATGAGTCGTCATTTATTTAGCGTCATTTTTATCCATTTGGCGAGTTTTTCGTTAATTTAGCAACATTTAAAAAGTCGCCAATTTGGCGACATTCCATTAAATTCGTCACCAAAATCTCGCCAATCGTTATGGACGAAGATATAAGTTATGCTTACAGCAGATACATGACTATTGACGTTCCAATATAAAAGTATTACTCAAAGTATCTTTTTTCATGAATGGAACGAGCTAGATCCACGAGAATAATGTCACCCAATTTATCGCATGGTATTACATATGAAAAGTGAACATGTTTCTCAATAGGAAATATTTTTTTTATTTTATATGACTTTTTGAGAATTTTTTTTTTAAATGTGTAATATCCCGAGAACGGTTCATGTTAGCGTTTTAAAATTTATGTCAATCGTTTCCTAATAAAAAATTACATATGGGATGTCTATTTGCGTAACTTTATTAGCGGTTTTAATTTTTTGATGATTCTTTCAAAATTTCACTCGAAAATTTAGGGAGATTCTGAACATTCGATTGCGTATAAAAATAATAGGCTTTCAGTGTTTACAGATTGTGATTTTTGTACTAAATTTCGTTTGAATCGGTCCATTCGTTCGTCAGTTATCTTCTCCACAGACTCACTGAAACACACACATACACATACATACTTTCACACACACACACACATACGCACGCACACACACAGACATCACTTCAAAAATGTTTGATTCCTGATCAGGGATGCTTGAAACGTGCTCTCCCGTCGAAAACTCGTATTTGATATTTCGACCCTGTCACAATACTTTCCTTATACATTATGTATATAAGGAAAGTAAAAATTAAATAAATTAAAATTTCGCGGCGTTTAACAAATTACTGAAAAGGCTTAATTTTGATACTCAATTTGAAGTTAATTTAAATGTGACATCCAGATAAAACTAAACGACTAATGATTCAAGAGCTCCAATACTGAGGAAGATTTTAATTCATTTAATTATTTCAATTTGAATGAATGGTATTGTTTTAATGGCGTTAAAATTGGGAAGCTTTCACCTGTTTTTGGTAATCTGAAGAGTGAAAAGACTCCATGTATTAAAATTATAAGCAATAATATTTGGAAACTCGAAGGTACGCCCGTCATATGACGGAATTCAAAATTCGCAAAATATAACCTTCCATTTGGCATTATTTTTATCAATATGATGACATTCGCCAAATTCTTTGCCAATTTTTATGCCAAACCTCAAGGATGGACAAACAGAGAAATGGCTTTTTCTTATAGTAGATTATTATATTCTTTCCAAGATATTGAATTTTTATCGATTTAGTGACATTTTATTTTATTTTTGTGATATTTTGATCAATTTGGGGACATTTTAAAAAACTCGACAAAATTGTCGCGTCGCCAAGTGGGGCAATTGAACTGACATATAAACACTAACGAAAGATCATTACAATACTATTTCCTTTCAAAACACAATTTATTAATTTGGCGTCATTTTTGTCAATTTGGAAACATTTTTTTCGTTTTGCAGACATTGTCGTTAATTTGGGGATATTTTAATTAATTTGGCGACATTTTAATATTTCGACAAATTTGTCGTCAAGTGGGACGGTTGGACTGACAGACAAACGCTACCGAAATATCATTACAATACTATCTCCTTTCAAAACACAATTAATTTCATTAATTTTGAGGCATATTTATCAATTTGTCGACATTTGATAAATTTGTCGACATTTTAAAAAGTCGTCAAACTTGTCGCTTGCCAGGTGGGATGCTTAGACAAACGTTATCGAAATATCATTCCCCTTTCAAAACGTAAGTGGTTTCATTGATTTGGCTTCATTTTTATCAATTTAGCGTCATTTTTATTGATTTGGCGACAGTTTTGGCAATTTAGCAGCATTTAAAAAAAGCCGCCAAGTTGGCGATATCTCGCTAAATTCGTCGCCAAAAATTTCGCCAAGCGTTACCCAGAGATGCATAGATAATTATATGCACACCTTGATTTATCTGTCTAATAGATATTAAAAAATTATTCACAAAATTTTTTTAAATTGATAAACGGTTGTTTTAATTGATAAACACTTGTTTTAAGTGATAAACACTTGTTTTAAGCGATAAACGCCTGTTTGTATCAGTGACTGGAAGATAGAGCGTCGACTGGTCAGTCCGAAGATCCAGGTTCGATTCTCGGTTGAAGCAACAAGGTTCTTTACAAGGTTTTCCTTAACAGGCTTATCTCTAATGGGGGTTTTACACGATCATCAAGTTGAATTTAGAAAGATGAGAAGCTATAAAGATGAATCGTTTAAGCTCGTCGAAACTATTCATACTTTTAAATGTTCTAATCATGTCTTTTTTAACTACAATCGATATTAAAGGGAAGTTTGATAATTTTAATTGTAATAATTTGGCGATTCGAGCTAAATTGTCTTCTAATGCTTCATATGTTTCATTTTTATAGTATCGTTCGGTATTGTATATTGAGGGTAATATTTTGGGTTTGAACAGTCTAGTGGTTAGCGCGCGGGGATTGCACTCTGAGGACCCGAGTTCGACTCCCGGATCTACCCATATTCTCCCCATGTTTAAGCATAGTACGGACACGCTAAATATGTGGGTACGCAAGTCCTTTCGAGAAGTTGGTGGTAGGGGAAGGAGGTACGGTCCTTGTGGATGCCGCCCCCACTGGGTTCCGGTCTAAATTGTGTGGCACTTCACGGCCGTCCAAACAGATATATTATGCATTAGAGCAGGCCGGACGATCTGGGTCAAAGAAGAAGATAATATTTTTATTTCAAAATTTATTTTAAAAGGATCTGCACAAGTTTCTGTCATTGTGCCGATTCTATAGATTGCACATTTTAATAAGGTTATAATGCATAAGAACAGTAAAGAAAACCCAAATAAAACTTGAGCAATGTATTTAAATACAAATAAAATAATAATACAGCATACAACTGTTTCAACGATATGCTGGTTACCCTTCATCAGTGAAAGAGTACCAACACATCCGAAGTCAAAAAGACGTAATGGGGCCAAATAGAACAAACAGAGGAGTTTATATATCTCAGATTTGGATTAAAAGTATATATACCTAAGTGCTGAGAGAGCCAATCAGAATACAGGATAAGGAACAGTCTTGTCTGTCCAAAGCGATAAGTAACACACAAGATTAGCTAGCGCCGAAACACAAGAGAAATGCCCAAACAATATGAGTGAAGTTCAAACAAGAAGAAACGAGATGCAACAAGATGAAAAAAAATGTCAAAACGACACATGAGATCCTCAAAGGCTAAAAAATGGAACAAATGAAAAGGGGAAATTACAGAGCCCTATGCCAGACCGAAAAAAAAATCAGAGTAGTGAACAAATCGTTAATTAAATTAGAATAATTTTTCTGGATATGAAAGGCTTAAAAAAAGTAGATATCATATACGTGCATTTTTGTACAATCTTTACAAACCCTCTGACAACATTTGAGTTTAATCGTCTGTTCTGAGGTGCATTTAATGTGACAGATAAGGTGATTTTATATGCAGATTGGTGTTTATTGAAGTTTATATTATAATTTTTAAATTAATTAAAATGGATTTTTTTTCAAATACCGCACAGTGTGTATAACATTTTAGGCAAACAAATATTTTAATTACTGTCTTTAGTTTGTTTTAAATTAGATTTTCCCATTTTTTATTCCATTTTAGTTTGACATCCGATAATTTGGCAAATTTAGGCATCTAGCATCTAATATGCTGGTTTATTGGATATTTATAAAATCCGAAGCGGATTTTTATTAAAATAAATCGATAATGAGATATAGTTATGCATAGGAAATATTTTCTTCCAATACCCAATGGCAGAGAATGGAATCGGAAAAATTCATCAATAAGTCTGGAATCTTATTTACGATTTTTCGTAGAATTCCTTGGAGTTTGCCAGACGGATATCTTCTTATCTATCACGTAATGAGAGGCTAGACGCACTTAAGAGTTCTAGAGAATTCCTAATGTGAAAAGTTCAGCTCTTCTCTGCTGTTGGCCTCGCATTTGCTATGCTAAAGATACTTAGTAGAGAAATTTGCAGGAATATATATTATTTCCGCAATTTTATTTCAATATTTACACTTATCTATATCACAGTCAAAAGAATAACAAAAGTATGTATTTTGTACCCAATTGATTATTTTCAAGAATTTTTAGGAAATAATTCAAAAAGTTCTCTTTTCAAGTTGGCAACAATTTAAATACGTCAATTTAAATACAACAATTTAAATATGTGTTTATATGTGTTGAAATAAGATCTCCTATGGCATTAGTATATAGCGTAAGGCAAATTATCAATTCCTTTCTTGTATAATTAACTGCTGAATACACTATATGGCCAAACGTATCCGGACACATACCGTTGTGGAATCAGAGAGGCATGTTGCACGTATTATAAGAGACAACTAACAGTTGTGCCACATTTTGCATCAATTACAGCCTGCACTCTCCTGGGGAGACTTTCCATCAGCTTTTGAAATATCTCAGCAGGAATTGCCTTCCATTTGTCGATGACAGCTGCAGTGAGTCCGACCACGGAAGATGGACAATTTGGCCTGACCCGCTCACTGCGTACCAAATCATGACAGTGATGCTCAATGGGATTCAGATCAGGACTTTGTTAAAGGCAGTCTAATTTTTCAACACCCATCTCTGCAAACCACGTCCGCACTGCCTTCGTTGTATGGATAGAACAGTTGTCCTGTTAATACAGAAACAGCCCTTCCCCGAACTGTTGTCAGAGAGTTGGAAGTGCAGAGTTGTCCAGAATGTCAACATACATCGCAGCGTTCATATTTCTCTTCACAGGAACTAATAGGCCCAGACCGAACTACGAAACACAGCCCCAAGCTATGACGCCGCCGCCACCAAACTTTTACAGTTGCCGTAATATACACGGGCAGGAAGCGTTCGCCAGGCAACCGCTAAACCCAGACGCGTCCGTCGGACTGCCAGACAGTGTAGCGGAATTCATCACTTCAAAGTACTTGTTTCCCCTGCTCCAGAGTCCAATGGCAGTGAGCTTTGCTGCACCATTCCAATCGACGTTTTGCATTTATCGTGCTGATGTTGGGCTTGTAAGCGACTGTACAACCATGGAAACATATTTTCTTCAGCTTTCGACGAACAGTCCTGGTGCTACAGACGACGCAAGACGAATTTTGGAACTCACCAGTGAACGCTGCGACAGAGGTTTGCGATTTTTCAGCAGCACCCTCTTTTAGGGTTCAGCGACTGCTATCTGTGAGTTTCTGCTGCCTACTACTTCGTTTTCCCTGCAATTGTAGATCCAGACGTGTCCAATTTACAATGACATCGCTTGCAGTTGATCGAGGCACCTGCACCAATGCCGAAATGTCACTAACCGATTTGTTGCAACGATGACATCCAATTATCATGTCGCGTACAAGCTCACTCAGCTCTGCCGACTTACTCACTGTCTTTCTCACGTACGTTTATGTCGACCTGAGGCTGTGGTGCTCACTTTGATCTCGTTCTATGTCGTATGTAGCCACATCCACTTCTCCAAAGGGGTGTCCGGATATTTTTGGAAATGTAGTGTTGAAGACCCAGACCGACCGACTCGTCAGCAAGGACATGAGCAGCAATTTGGTCGGCCGGTGGAAATGTAGTGTATCATTGGAAATGTAGTGTATCATTGCTACGGAAATTATTGTTTAACGTTGAAAATAATTCTATGGAATTCATAATGAGTTTTAAACATGATAGTTAATAAAAATTTAATCTAGCTCTAATATTTTATATAATTTACCCATCACATAATTCATAGCATACGTTTAAGTTATATAGGGTGCTGGATTTGTGTTTTCCAAAGAGAAATGTGGAGATGTAGCAGATATAGAAATAGAGAGAAAGATATATATGTATAAAGGGAAGAATATATATGTAGAAAGGTGGGGAGAGGAATTTACGTGTAGAAAAAAATAGCGCGGTAGAGAGGTGTAGAGAGAAAGCGATAGATAAGCTTAGGTAGAGAGAAAGGTATATGTTGCATTGTTTATTAATTTGTGCTTAATTACGTTGTTAAGTTCCTTCTTATAAATCTACTAAAAATGTACCTGGTGTTGCTCGAGATATAAAGCAGCTTATTCAATGGCTTTATTCATTTAAATTTACAGAAAAAGACAGTGGATAAATGAATCTCTGCTGTAAATTACGGGTAACGCCGGTTACAAAGTTATTAAATAATCGAACTTTTGTGGCTTTCTGTTAAAATCTGACTACGGGTTTCTTCTTTGTTTCTCTGTTTAATACCTTTTAATTCAGCTTTCAGTCCTCTCCTTCAAAGCGCTCAATATAATGTCAAGAAACAAAAAATATTATTTCCCGTTTACAGCAAGGAATTTAGTTTTAAACTAAACGCTTTGCTTATAAGCGAATTAAAATGTATGTCAGAAAAAGACGCGTCACCAAAAACACAACAGTGTTTTCAGTTGACAAAAATTTGACGAAATATGTAAAATAAACTAATTAAAATTCAGTCTAACACTCAAAATACCGAAACATTAATCGGAACCGAAAACATTAATCAGAATATTTTTAGATTAATGCTGTTACAATATAAAAATTCGAATCACAATACTTTTTTCTTTAAATAACAAGATGACTCCAGCAAAAAAGTTTAAAGCAATCGAAAAAGTTGCCGAGTCAAATGAGTCAGAGTTAGCCCGAATATTTACAGTGGAATCGCTGGAGACTTCCCGGTGGTCCGGGTCCGTTGGATGTAAGTTGTGTTGTTATCAATAATGTTTACGATGGAACGAAATTAAAAAGGATGGTACGATGGAACGAAATTAATATCGAGGGCGAAGTAGTCCAGTGCTTAAGGCACGGGAATTGCACTCGAAAGACTCGAGTTCGATTCTCGGCTTTGTCTAAACTATTCCTGTGTTTACTCGGGCAGGCACGGTAAATCTGTGAGATCGAAAATCCTCCAGCGGGACTGATTGCAAGCGAAAAATGGTACGGTCCGGGTGAATGCCCCCCTCCCCCCACACACACACTGGTTCCCGACTGTTCAAACAGATAACTTATACCTTTGGGTAGCTCGGACTGGCTGAATTGAAAGAAATAAAGAAAAGGAACGATTATTTCCTTTAGAGTTTAAAGTCCAAAAATAAATTTCGATTTAGCAATTAGTATTAGTAACGTGCAATAGATGGCGCTGATCAAATTGGCCGCTGTATTGATTTAAGATCAAATTTAATTAAATTCTTAACTTTTAAAGAATTCCGATTTCTTTAAAATATCTCGACGAGGCGTTCCATTTCGTGACTCGAGGTACCTTTGTACCAAATTTCATGTCTACACTTAGATTTTGCACTACAGACGACACACATAGACAGCCCCCGGCCATCCAAACGGTTGCTCTAAGTCTTTGGACGAGCCGGATGGTCTGGGCTTTCGACACATAGACAGCCATCTTTTTTATGATTATAGCTAAAGTTTTCGCATGATCGAGCCATACGAAAACTTTATTTTTTGTTGCAGGAAATCGAAAGTTGTGTTTTGTGCGGAAGATAAATGTTGCGAACATATCTAGTTGTACGAAAAGAGTGTCGTGGAATAACTCATATTTTCAATAATATTTCTACTAAACGTGATTAAATTTTGTTCTCTCGATATCTATGCATAAAGCAGCGAATATGGAATTTTTTGTTATGTCATACATATTTATACATACACACGATATGTGTTTCTTGAAAACTGGATAGAACTAACTAGGATTTGGAAAAAACATTTTTTTTTTTTTTTGTATTTTTACAGGGAACACTTGAATTATCTTTATTTCGAAGAAAATCCAGACATTCTTCAATTTCTCGAAGGTGTGCATAATTTAATATAATTTTAAAGTCGCTGGTAGAGTATATGTTGATAAGTTAAAAATATGCTTTTATAGCGATTCTCAATATCAAAAAGTATCATTTTGAGATTGTTATCAAAGAAATATATAAATTTAACATTTTATGTTGAGTTGTATGAAAAGGAAATCTATATTGAAAAGTTAAATTATATGCAGAATAGAAGGGGAAAACTACAACTTACACAGCATACTAAGGTTGGAAAAATGCATCAACCGGTATTAAAAGCAAAAATTAACTGCATTGTGGTTCAACGCGACTTTTTCACACCGGAATCAAATTTTTTTTTTTTAGTAATTTTTTTTTTCAAATTTCACGAGTAAGTTTTTGAAAATTTGGTACCATGGGCCCAAATGATTACACTTATAGCTTATTACATTTCACTTTAAGTGGCTTAGGGGCTTGAAAAAAATATTTGGATTGATGCCATACTTGACAGTATACATCTCCGGGGAACAGGTAACTTGTCTCCCCGAAGGCGATTACTGAAGTTACGAACAAAAAAAAATATTGCCGCTATTTTTAAAAACAATGAATCTATTAAGTATCGTAATCATTGAGTATTAAATAAACCTTTTTATGCTTGACTATATCAAATTTTATCCTATGCTGCCATTTAAAAAAAATTATAAAATTTAATATAAAGATCGAGGTTTTCGCTCGAATTAAAACAAATTCTATCCAGTTCTGGAATTTTTGACAAAAAGGCCGGATATAGTGCTTTATGAAAATCCATTAATGTTTGTGGCCGCTATAGTGTATACAAGAAATAGACCATATATATATATATATAAAAAATGAAAGATTTTAATCGTAAATTATGCATAAACTACTGTATGAACAAAGAAACCCATCTCTAGCATATCTGTTACAAATGAGTAACTATAGACCAAGACTAAGGATAAAAATAGAAGGTAACATATCACTACAATGGAAAGGGGGATGAGAAGAATATTAGGATACAAAATTCAAAATTAAAAGTATATAAATATAAATAAAAAGAAAAAGAAAACACGGCAAAAATGAGAAAAGGCAATAATAATTAGCTCAAAATGAAAGATTAAGACATAGAGAACAATCAATTGAAACTACACAAAAAATGGCGGTTAGTTCGACATTGCATTCTCATAAGGACAGCCATACAATTCGAATTAAAACCGATAGAATAACCAGTTTCTGACAATGGCGATAGTATTTAACTATAGACACCATTGGAACTGTCTACTGGCTAGTGGAAGGAGAAAAATAAATCAATCGAATTACAAATCAGAAAATTAATACCTCCTCGAACAGAAATATGAACTCAGAAGCATAGTTACCACATGTAAGTCGAAGAAGCGACTGAGCATTTCACCTCACTTCGTCAATGCGAGTGGGCACCGGAATGAATACATTTGAACGATACATAATATGTATGGAGACTTTCAAAAATAGTAATCAGTATAGGACTCAGGACAAGTGGAAAATAGTCATTCGAAAATAGTAAACGGTAATAGACTCAGGTCAAGTGGTAAGTTAGGTGATAAGAATGGGTGAATTGTCAAAAATGAGTTATCCAATCAAAGATAAATAATGCATGTTGAAAAATATTACGTGGTATATTTGAAATTATTAATAATATTATTTACAAATACTTCCGGATATTGGTAATTTTGACAAATGCGTTTAAGATTATTGATGTGGAGAAAGTGAAACCGAGGATCAGAAAGTCGATGTATTCGAAATAGCTGGTTTAAAATGATGTTTCTAAACAATTGAATAGAATTACAAGATTGGTATGATAGCAGCTTTATGATAGTGAAGTTGTAAGAATCTTTTTTATCATATAGATTGGTGATTACATGATTATGGAGGGTATCTATATTTAGGTCTAAAAAGTTTACAGTTTGACTAACGCTAGGCTCATTAGGAATTAATTCTAGGTTAGATGGGTAAAAATCAATATTAATTGGTTCGGAATCATCAATGAAAATACAAATTAAGTCGTCAACATATCTATATATAATATATGAATTAGAGTTAAAATTACATTCATAATAATAAAGATATAAGTTAGCGAGTATACTACTACTACAGCCACCTTGTGGTACATCAGATGTTTGAAAATAAATGTTATCACCTTGGATATTATAATTGTTGTATAACACAAAGTGCAAGAGCATAGGAAAGTTTTTGAGATTAAATGTAACATTATTGGAAGATAGATAGTCATGATAAAGAGAGATAATAACTTTATAGAAATTTTAATGACAATATTATTAAATAGGTCTTTAAAATTAAAGGTATGGAAACCAAGAATGTGTGGAAGCTTGCTAAAGTGATTTATTAAATCAAAACTATTGTTTAAAATGAAATATCCTGAATTCCTAAATTTAAGAGATTCATTAATTATATTTAAACTGTTAAGCAAAAACTTACTAGCTGTAGTGGTAAAGGTATTATGTCCACAAGTGACTGTTCTAAAACTGAGAGGTGATTTATGGAATTTAGGAACCAAAGTAACATAAGGAAATTTAAAAAACTTACAATTAATATTTAATTGTGTATATAATTTTAGCATTTTAGTTTTGATTTTGATAGACTGATTATTAATCGGTTTAAAAATGTGATTACTTTTTAAGTAATTCTGTAACAGAGAAACATAATATTTTTTACATATGATGGCATAAATATTAGAAGCTTTATCTACATAAGTTATGACAAAATGTTGTTGTAGTTCTTTAATAGCAGATAGGAGTTGTTTATAAGCATACCTAGGCTTCGTTAATTTAATGTGTTTATAATAACATTTTTAAGTAGACGTAAGGTAGTATACTTTCATAGATGGAATGCTTCAATAGGAATGGAATGCGAACAAACAAGTTGATATATGAATTTATCAAAATTAAAAGATATAGACTGAAGAAGTTGTTTAGGGTGATGGCAGAATGGAATGCGAAGATTAGACCCTTTATTCATAATATCCCTAAGTATATCATCCTGAACTATACTGAGATCCCCAGTAATAATGTGTCCATGAGAGGAGTTGACATAAGGGGCAAGATTTTTATTGCTGCATACACATGATGTAAGGTCATCGGAGTTTAATATCTTGGAAACTTCATTGTAATTGTAAATAGTTCTACCAATTGGTAAATTATACTTGAATGATTTTTGTATTTTGATTTATTTTACTGGTAACAAGTGCTGATGTTTTGCAAATAAATTATTTGCAAATAAATTATTAAGAGAATTAAGAATAGGGTGTTTAAAAGAAATTACCCAGTAAGCTATTTTAGTATGTGGATTTGGTGAATGGAGAAGGTGGTAATTTAAGAAATTTGAACGTGAAATAAGCAAATCATAAAATAAATGTTTAAAATGCCCAAGAGTTAATTTTAATTTTAAAAAATTAGTATAAACAATACTTAATTTGCATTTTCTGACTTTATATAACCAAGTTCTAACAGGTAGAAAATTGAAAGTTTGAGAATAATTATATTGTAATTTCAAAATGTCTGCATTGTAATCAATAGTTTTACTTAAGTTACTTTTTCCTTTGCCACGCTTATATCGCTTTTTACTAGGAGTTGATGACTTTGAATATTGAAAAAGGTGTTTATATACTGAAGATTTATTAGAATTGTATTCAAAACTATTGTTAACTACATTATTATTATTATAAATTTGATTTAAGCCATAGGGGAAGAGAGTTTTATATTTTTTAATGTAATAATTTTCATATACTAATCTATCAATGAGTGAAATTTTAATATCTAAAATATGAAGGGATACATTTTTAAATCCGTGTGTAGCAAAGTGCTGATATTCAAATTGATTTTTAGTAAGGAGATCATTAAAGACTTTATGGTCAAATTTTTTAATAGGATCCCTGTGGACATTCATTCCCAGATGTAAAGGGTTGCTGGTTTGGTCAATATAGGATAAGTTACAAATAGTACAATTAAGTTTGTATATGCAATTAAAAACTTTGCAGAATTTTTGTGAAGTGGAATTATTATTAATTTGTGATGGGTCAGCATAAGGACAAGTTTTGCACCTAAGATTATTGCATCTATTGAAGGAATATGATTTAGATTGAGAGTAGGCATGTTATTCTTCCAAATCGTCTATAACGCTTAATTGGTCAATGTTTGTCGATCTATAATGATCCCAATTCATAATAATAATAGACCGGACACTAGGTGATGAATAAAATTGACATCACGAATTTTAATTAAAATTCCCAATATAAACCCCTTGAAAAACTATTTTGTCAGGTACGAATTTCAAATTATAACTAATACCATAAAGAATTGAAACGAAATTTCGGAGAGTAACAAAACAAGCGTAGTAGATAAGATCTAAATGAGATTTTCATACGAAACATTCATAAATAGTCAATATCTTCCGGAAGGGAAGATATACAAAGCCATTAATACGTATGTGTCTGACTGAATCCCTACAACTGCAGGCAAAAGACGGCCACATATAGTGGAAATGCATGTCTAGATTAAAATGTAAAAATAAGCAATATAAGATATTGACGTCTGGGTTAACAAAAAGATACAGAAATAAATAACACAAAAAAACACAATAAACTCTAATGCCTGCCGAGATATGTCAGCACTATACACACACATATAAAACGAGTTTGAGAATCGAGTGTGAAATCTACCAAAAAGAGCAATAACCCGCAGAAAAAATCATAAAAGCGATGAGAGAACTCAAGCCAAAATACACCATAATGCAAAATGTGAAGACATACCAAAATCAATCAATTGAAGGAATGAAAGGATTAGCTAAGTAAAAACAATATCCATAAAGGGCCATGTTAAGACATAGATGGGCTAGTAGTTGAAGTATAAAAATGCGTTAGCGATAATAATAATCAATATATATATGTATATATATATCATATATATATATTACATATATATATATATATATTATATATATATATAATGTATATATATAAAATATATATATATATATATATATATATATATTACATATATATATATATATATATTATATATATATATAATGTATATATATAAAATATATATATATATATATATATATATATATATATATATATATATATATATATATTTATATATATATATATATATATATATATATATATTATATATATATATATATATATATATATATATATATATATATATATATATATATATATATTCAAAAAGAAAAGAGGTGTGGATGGAAACAATATACCAAGAGATGGCCGGGGGGAGTTGTGACCCCCTCACCCCGGTTAAGCATGCTTTGCGTCGCGACAACACTCCCGGAGAGCCGGTATATTGCAAAATAGAATACGAATGTATCAAATTGTAAGATGTAAACAGACTTCATACACAAACAAATACAAGATATAATTGTCGAGATCCAGCCGTATCAAAACCTGCTTAACCGGGGTGAGGGGGTCACAACTCCCCCCGGCCATCTTTTGGTATATTGTTTCCATCCATACCTCTTTTCTTTTTGAAAATATTTTTAATCCTCTTTTTAGTGCAGCTTTGCGCCTTTTAAGTGTGATTTCTGATGATTTTATAATATTATATTTCACGGTATTTTCATATTTTATATATATATATATATATATATATATATGTGTATGTGTGTGTGTATATGTGTATATATATGTATATATAATATTAAAACACCGTGAAATACTACATTACAAAATCATCTGAAATCACACTTAAAAGGCGCAAAGCTGCACTAAAAAGAGGATTAAAATATTGTCAAAAAGAAAAGAGGTATGGATGGAAACAATATACCAAAAGATGGCCGGGGGGAGTTGTGACCCCCTCACCCCGGTTGAGCATGCTTTACGTCAACCGGGGTGAGGGGGTCACAACTCCCCCCGGCCATCTTTTGGTATATTGTTTCCATCCATACCTCTTTTCTTTTTGACAATATTTTAATCCTCTTTTTAGTGCAGCTTTGCGCCTTTTAAGTGTGATTTCAGATGATTTTGTAATGTAGTATTTCACGGTGTTTTAATATTATATCATTGATGTTCATGTAATGCAGCAATGCGCTTACGAACTTCAATTCTTCACATATTTTTATGTTTCTTAATAGTTTTATAATAGTAATTTTTAATAGTATGTATTTAATATTAAACATCTCACATAGATATTAGGGTGTTTGTGATACCTCGCCACGGTGGGCTCGCATGATGAAGCGGCGGCTTCGGGATAGTTTGGGTCCATTGCTTGGGTGATCGTGTGTATTGTTATATTCACAATTTGATACATTCGTATTCCTTTTTGCAATGTACCGGCTCTCCGGGAGTGTTGTCGCGACGTAAAGCATGCTCAACCGGGGTGAGGGGGTCACAACTCCCCCCGGCCATCTTTTGGTATATTGTTTCCATCCATACCTCTTTTCTTTTTGACAATATATGTATATATATATATATATATATATGTATGTATGTATATATATGTATGTTTGTATGTTATATATAATTATTTATTAATTATATAAATAAATAAAAATGAAAAATAATAAACTAAGTCAAAAACATTAGAAAAATCAAAAAATCGGAAAATAAGATGCATTAACATTAATGTTTTGAATTTTATTTTCGCAAAAAAATATAACTTTTGTCAGTATTGAAACTACGTTTTGTGCGCCCTTATAATGGTGTATAGTGGCATTCTCGATTATCCAGTTTTCCTATGAATTCTTGTTTAGTAGGAATTTTCATCTATGATTCATATTCATATTCAGTTCTGCATGTTTGGGAAGTTGTATTCTGAATTGCTTGTCCAGTCTTCAGCTTAGACTCACTGGACGGGTTTGGGAGTATTTCCGTGAACGTTCGTACTGCCTCCCTGGTAGAATTTCGTCTTGTTCATTCCGGTGCTTCTAGATTAAGTTGTTGAGGTTGATTGTGTATACACGTGGTAGAAGAGGAATGATTTATGCCGCATGGTAATACAATTTTCTTAATGTATCCTTTTTTCATTTTTTCATTTTTTGATGCCTGTAGTCTGAGTT